>VWZY01006902.1:257338-270188 GCA_013399075.1 Chloroceryle aenea
CTTGAGCACAAGTCCTATGAGGAGAGGCTGAGGGAGCTGGGGTTGTTTAGTCTGGAGAAGAGAAGGCTTAGAGGTGACCTCATCACTCTCTTCAACTACCTGAAGGGAAGTTATAGCCAGGTGGGGGTTGGTCTCTTCTCCCAGGCAACCAACAACAGGACAAGGGGACATGGGCTCAAGCTCTGCCAGGGGAAGTTTAGGTTAGATGTTAGGAAGAAATTCTTTACAGAGAGGGTAATCAGGCATTGGAACGGCCTGCCCAGAGAGGTGGTGGATTCACCATCCCTGGAGGTTTTTAAAAAGAGATTGGACATGGCCCTTAGTGCCATGATATAGTAATTGGAGTTGGATCAGGGGTTGGACTCGATGATCTTGGAGGTCTTTTCCAACCCAATCTATTCTATGATTCTATGATTCTATGACTTTGGGGATTTTTGGTTTGGTTTGAATACCTCAAAACCCATGAAAAACAGTGCAAAAATCTAACAAGAGTGAGGCCTGCAAAAAACTCACAAGGAGCTTTTCCCTTCTGAAAAACATCAAACTGTTAGCCACAAAACCAACAAATGTTGAAATGAAGTAATTTTAAACTGTAAGATTTAAACTGGCAGTAGGGGAGGATGTGTTGCCAAAACGTATCTTTGTTTTGTGTTTCTGAAAGCCTCAGTTCCTCCTCATGGAAGACTTCTGTGCTTGGCCCCTGCACAGATAACTTGCATGTTTAACATGCTGTGGTGCAATCAGAAAGCTCACGCTAAAAAAAAAAGAAGCCCCTGAAGCAGGTCCAGAGCAATTAGCTTATGGCAAGCTCTATACCACTCTGGTTTTAGCACTGGCTGTACTAGTTTAGAGGTATGTCTGTGAAGGCTGCTATCAGTAGGAGTCAGGTGAGAGGGATTTGGTCACTGGAACTTCCCAAATCCACCCTTCGTTTCTGCACGTGAGCACTGCGGTCCCAGGGTACTGGCAGCTTCAGTGTTTTTTTCCTGAGGATCTTCCCTGTGTTTTCAAGCGTGGCAGAGCTGCTGTAGTATTGAAGTTACTCCAAAGACTCCCCTGTGAATGAGCAATGTTTAAGAAAAAGAGATTATATTAATAGAGATATATGGAAATTGAATAAGAAGGCAGAATTTTGAGGCGAACAGGAGAGCAGATGTCATTTCTCACAGAGTTTCTGAAACATCCTATACACTCAATAATTGCTTTGTAGTAAGTTGTACAGAATCCTTCTTAATTGCACATACGTGCAAAGAAATAAACATTTTGTAAATCTAGTGGTCAGAGAGAGTAATTGAAATGTTGAATTCTAATCATATATGATGCATATATGATTTTAAAATTCATTGTATCTGTTAATTAGTTAATGCTTATAAAGTGTGTTGAAGATAGAAAGCACTATAAATTATTATGTATTATTGTTACTATCATTATCCACTAGGTTTAATTAGTTCTCGTACATTCTAATTGGATTATTGAGGTGTAAGCTCAGAGAACATGATTTCAGACCAAATGCTGTGCTCGGAGTCCTGAGGAAGCGAGCAGCCGCAGTGCCCATGCGTACAATAAGAGAAGTAGCTGGTTTATGCGGAGTGCTACACAAATCTTTTGCTATTTGTCCTACATGAACATGTTCATCTGGTGGGCTTCCCTCTTCCCTGAAATTTTCTGTGTGTTCTAACTAGGAGACACTCAGCCAGCCTAGTGATGGTATTTCTGCAGAAGGATGTGTCTGTGCCAAGCAGTGATTTATGTCTCTGGAAGACTAGAAACAAGATTATAGCACAAAGATGAGAAGATTGTCAACTTCCCAGTGGGCCTAGCACATTTCTGTCACCCTTTGAAGAAGGGGAGTTGGCTTCAAACCAATAGTATCTTTAATGGTATCTAGATGTATGGCTTTTTTTTTCTTTGTGTCTGTAATAATGATGAAACCTGCTGACCTTGTGCTTCATACTTGCCTGTGATTCAGAAGGATGTATGGAAAATAACTGTTTCTATTCAGACTTATTTAATTATTCATTTATAAATAACTGCTTTTGAGGACAGCATCAATATCCAATCTTCTTGGAAGAAAACCTTTGGGAGATTTTCCTTTCAGTTGGTCCAAATGGCTTCCCCTCTTGCCCCTCTGCAAGATCAGGGACTTTCTGGGTTTGTGTAAAGTTTGAGAACCTGCTTTATTTCCAAAACAGTAATTGAGCAGCTGGCAAATATTCCAGTGTCTGCTTGCAGCAAGCCGCTGTGTTCTGCAATTTTTCAGAATGCTTTGGCTTTAGTGCTTATAAGACCCCCTTGCTAAAAATCCCCCACAGGAGAAAAAAAAAAAAAATGTGATTTTTTTATTTTATTTTTTTTTATTCGCTATTAACCTATTCTATTTTTTTTTTACACGCTTTCTCTGTGCAAATGTAAGCCTGCTTCTAATAAGAGAGAGGCTGATTGGTAAGTAATCAAGCAGGGTACCAATCCATTACTCCTTATCAATAATGGAAAGCCACCTATTGAAGCCAGTGAGTTTTGGAACCAATGTTCTAAAACATCTGTCTGTTTCCATAGCACAGAGTTCCTGATAACAAAATAATGATGTCTGCCCCCTTTTTTAATCATGGCTTTCTGTTAGTCAGTTCTGGGGGTTTACGTAGTGGCATCTTATTCCCAGTTCTTCAGACTTTGTAGCACTGAACCCAGTTGTCCCTATTTTCAAATATTAGGAAGTGAAAACCTGTTATTTAATCTTTGATGAATGTTTGCTATGTCAGCCTAAGAAATCAGGTTTCTGGATTAGATCCTCTTTTATTTCATGTTGTGCTGCATTTGCAAGAATTTCCTATGCAATGATCTTGCTTTGTGAACATTGTTTATGTAACATTACAAACAGAGCAAATACTGATCTCGTGAAGATCAGGGCTGGATGGTGGGTTTTGGCCTCTTATTTCCTTGTCGGAAGCAATTGTTTCAACTGCAGCCTATCAGTTTATCTTCAGAAACATTTGCCCTTGGCAGTTGTCATACCTCATTTGTGACAAAATGTACAGCAATTTGATTCCTTTCCTTTCCTTTCCTTTCCTTTCCTTTCCTTTCCTTTCCCAGTATATTCCAGATTGTATGTGTATGTCATCCCTAATTGCTGGGAATTGACTAAGATCGACAAGTTGTTGCTGGCAGTTCTGAAGCAATGATTTGTGCTGTACTTAGGTGAAATGTTACTTCTTGGAATTACCAAGTTGCTCCCCTCTCAGTTTTACCTCTGTTTCATTCAGGTTAAAATTTCCACTTTGGTTTGTCATGCCTGTGGCTATGCAAGCCATACACAGGGATTTTCTCTACCAGTGAATTCCTGCTCCATTTAAAAAATCAAACGAGCAGAAAAAAACCTCACTTCAGTGGCCACCTATCAGTGCACCAGCAGATTTGGGAGATCATGCATCTCCTCTTGAATTGCTTAAATAATAATAGCTGAGAGGAGTACGGTTAGATTACAAATCCTGATTTGGGTGTTAAATTTCTTTTTGCTTTTACTGTTCATAAATAAATGGAACAAAATCTCCAATAATGTGCATATCATTGCAACACTGTGTTATGCAGAAGCTTATGATACAGCATGTAATACTAAGCTATCACTAGATAGAATAGTTCATTTACCTAATATATCGAACACAGCTTAATTAAATATTTAATGGATTTTTCCTGCTGAGAAGAATCAACAGAATAAGTAAAGCGTGTGTTTGTGGAGATTAAAGTTGCAAAGGAAGGCAACCTGTGGGGATCGCTGTTCGTTCAATAACCTTGTGAGCTACCTTTCCAGTTGCTGTATACTTAGCTTCTGAGTGTGGTATTGTATGTATTAATATGCATACCCATGTTTCAGTGGCCCCAGACCAGTAAAGAATTTCAAAGTACTACTGCACGATGTGATGGTAAATACTAACCTGATTGCTGTTTGCTGAACGGGCAGTATAGTCGCTAGCCAGTACATCACCTGAATGTGTTCAAAGAGTCAGAACAGAACATGGAGTGAAGATGATTTTAGCAGTGAGATGGAAGCAAATTAGATGCCTGCAAGCATGGGATTTATGGACCATTCTTTGCACATTTCACCAGTGGGACACTTTCAAAAGGTTTTATAAAACTTCACCCTACTGCAAGCAGTAGAAATGCTGTTAGGGAAGCCCAGGCCAATGCACAATGTCATTGACAACGTCATCTCTGGCATCACTGCACCAGCTGAACTATCACTTCAGGCAGACTGAGTGAATCAATTTGAGAACACTGCCTGTTTGAAGACAGTCATCGTTTCTCCCCTGCAATCTCTACAGACCCTGTGATCTCTGCTTCTACGAGCTGTTGTCATTTGGGAAAGCATGCCATTCTTCTCTCAGTCATTTCGCATCAGCACATCTCCCCGTGTCTGCCTGGACTGAGGCATACTCGCAGATGGACTTTGCTTTGAGGACTCTGCCATTTTCCCTGTTACAGCTCAGTGCCTGGTGTCCACAATGGTTCTAAGTTTGTCATAAAAATCATCTGCCCAGGCATTTCAAGGCAGCTGCTTTGGTTTTACTATCATGGACTTCATACCATAACCTTTTCAGGTTACATTCTTGGGTGTGTAACTGATATAATTCTCACTAATGTACTCCTCAGAATTCTTCTTTGTCTCTTCAGTATACATTTTTCTTCTCATTGCATACTTTATAATCCTCCTGTTTGACTTCTGCTACTTTTTTAGTGTGGTTTGTTCCTTCATTAGCTAAATGTGTGTGTAGGTTTACAGTGAAAAGTGACTATATGTTAATGAGGCCAGTCTTATTTAACTAGTTCTTCCCCTTCCCCTGCACTTTGCAGGAACCAGAGGTCTAAGGTGTAGCTTGTAAACTCTAGGAGCATTGACTTTATGTACTGTATTAACAACAGTCTTATTTTATGGTTCTATAGCTTCAACTCAAATAGGGCCATACTGCATGGCTAGACATCTCAGGTGCTATTGCAGCACAGTAAGTAATGCTTAAGGTCACTAAATACGCTCATCTTTATTCCATCCTGAATGGCATTGCCAGAGCTGATAATTAATTGCTAGAGTTGTTACAGCAGTGGTATCTGCATAAGACTTAGACCAAGCAAGAAGTGTATCTATCAGCAGACAGCTTCCTTCTACAGTCATGGGATATCTGATGTGAAGGAAATGACTGTATAAATCTGCTTCAGTTCCAGCTTAAGCTTGCAACTTCACTAGGCATTGTGATAATTTTACTAACATACTGTTAACTCTCCTTCTCCAACAATTTTTCTTATCAAAAATAATCTCTGAATAACAATTTAAAAAAAAAAAAAAAGAAGATACGTGCTTTCCTGTGTTGCTTTCACTGGAATAAACCAAGAAACAGTCAACATTTGGAATAAGCCCAGAGGGCTCTGAAAGCTGGCACCTTCATCTATATCATTTGCATGTTGCACCAGATCACTGTAAGGAATTATCAGTGAACTGGAGACTGAGGGTTTGATTAGATGTGTGAGATACTCTAAAAAATATTGCAATAGTTTTTAAACTGCTGTAGCAACACAGGTTGTGCATTCAATTGGAAGTATTGCTTTCTATTAGATAAGCTCAGAATGCTTCACTTTATAGGAGACAAACATTGGAAGCTGTGGGTTTTAAAAAGAAAAAAAAACAACTTAGAAATGAATGGGAAAAAAAGCCCTCTTCTAAAGAAAAGGGAGAAGGAGACAAAAATCATTAGAGCTGCGTTTGGTATAAAGGCAGTGAATGTTATCACAGCTACATCTGCTAGAGGGGTTGTGTTCCTCCTACAGCTTTTTATTAGATCAACGTTGAATGGGTTTTGTCTTGGAATTTCGTCTTGAAGAAAGAGCTATACAGAACAAAGCACCCTTCATATAAAGCATGGATTTAGGGCTGGTAATGCAGCCTTGTGGGTTAACTCTGAAAGATACTCTTTAGGAGATGAACTATTCTTGAGTTTCTAGGAAAAGCAGCACCCTAGATGCTGTGGTCTGGCCATTGGCTTTAAGAAGTGGTTCGGATGAGCTGAGAGCTGCAGTGAGGATGTGAGACTGATCTAGATTGATGTGCAAGTGCCTTCAGTGTGGGTTCTTTGGTCTTATGCTTTGCTTTCATTACTTGGTTTCCGATTTTAGAAAGAACCAAAGCTCAGCTGAAAAAAATGGCTTTGTTTGTATTTTTAAACTAATAAGTATTTAAAGTGAGTCTAGGGAAATACAAGAATCTTATTTTACTTCTCTGTAAATAGGTGACCCTAGTAAAGATGTGAACACCTCAGAGCAGGAAGTTGAGATAAATTGGAAATTGATGGAATTTTCCCACCAAACTCCACTGTGGAAGCTGTCACTGTGATGCAGCAAACAATAAGGAGAAAGCAGCTTCAGTGACAGGCTGCTAGTGCCTCCCTGGCAAAGGGGTAAGTGATGGACAAATAGCCGACAGTTTCACAAAAGCACACCTTATTGCAAACAAAAGAATTTTGTGGAGATTTGTTGCAACTGCGGAGTCTGTTTACAACATACGGTCTCACCAAGGCAGGAGATGGGTAGAGAAGGCCATCACGTAGCCATGCGGCAGCCAGGATGAGTGGGTGGGTGACTGATTTAAATATTTTGCTATAAATGAAGATGATTCTAAATGAAAAATACTGTGTTACAAACCACTGGATAACTGTTTCATATATTTGTTTAGATTAGTTTTATTTAAGCTTACATAGCCTTATAAAAACAATAAATAATCCCTTTTTTCATAAAAAGATTTTGTCAACAAGTAACCATGCCACTGAAGAGATGGATTAAAAGAAGCTTTGTTAGCTTGAAAAGACAGTCTTTTGTCTGGTAGTTTCAAGGAAATAAGGGAGTATGGAGGCTTTGCTCAGTTTTAGATAGCTGGGTCAGATCATAGTTCTTAGGATTTGGGAACTGTAGCTTATTTGTATGGTATGGTGGTTTATGTTAATGGACATGGAGTCTGTGAGTACTGTTTGTTGTGTAGTCATCAAGGATCCCACTACTCCAGTCAACCTGTGTCCATTTTCATTCATGATACCAGAGCTTAAATTTGGAAAACAGACACAGGAAGGAAGAGAGGAAAGAGGAGGTGGGGAAACTCATGTAAAGTATTCAGTGTCCATCAGGGCAAGGGATTTTTCCATGTTATTCCTTCCAGACAGTGGTGCCTGTCTTCCTGGCATGGTCTTGCTTGATTTCCAAAACTTTTAAATTTTTTTCCAAGGATTTATCCTACCTTAATCTCATTCCAGTGCTTGTGTGTACTAAGTATGTTGTGCATGCTTAAAGGTATACTTTACTACAGTTCTGTTGCTGTCTTAGAGGAGGACAGGATATCTCTGTCTTCATCCCTTGTAGATCCCATGCCAGTATTTGCCACTTTTATAGGGTTGGGGGAAGCAAAGGATTATGCTGTATGGCATGCATATTTTCTCACTTCCCACCACGTTGTCATCTACTTGTATTCCATCAGTAATAGTAGAAAGAAGCATCTGACTTGTTATTAACTCACTGATCAAATATGAAGACAAAATAAAGTCCATCATTGCCCAAACAATGAACAGAAGTACAATTAAAACAGACCTGCAGATGCTCTTGTTATGCATCTATGAGGGATCCCAGCCAGAACAAAATCAAAGCTGCGCAGAAAAGTTGCCAAGCTCTTTGCGATAAAATCAGCCCCATAAAACCGTTATGATTAACAATTTCATTCTAACATCTTTGGATGCCTTTAAGTTATTGTTTCAGGTATGTTCTCTGATGAGTTGGAAAGGTGCCTGTTTCTATATTTTATTTAGTCTCTAAGGATCAGTCATCTAACCACTTGTTTAACCTTAGGCACTTATAAAGTGTGTTCATTTACATGTTAATCTCAGTGAAGTACAAACGGGTTTAGCGGCATTGGCCAAGACCTGTGAAAACAATTTCCATGTCAGTTTGAATGGCAGTAGCTTTTCCTGGCACGTCCTGTGATCTGTGGATCCCAGGTTTGTCCTGGAGGAAGGCCACAAATGTCTCAAATCAGTTTTCCAACTGAAATAAAAATAAGACTTTTCAGGATTATTTTTATTCTATTACAGATTCCAAGTCAAATCTTCAAGCCTGGCTGAACCGCAGTTGGCACAGTTCCTGCCACTCGAGCAGGAAGTGCTAATTGCTCTCTGCTCCTCTTGTCTTGGGTGTCTTTGGCTCTCCACTGCCATGGTGGGTTTAATCTTCTCTAAATGCAGGCTGCCATCCACAGAGATGGTCTTGTGGCACCTCCTTCCCTGGGGTTATGTGTACCCCCCACTTCCCTTGTGTCTGATATAGGTACTGTGAGCCAGATTAGTGCAGTCATCCAGCGGAAAACCAGCCAGTATTTTTAAGTGGATTTTTTTGTTGCTTGTTTATTTGTTTTTTTATTGACCCCTGAAGCTGATCCAATGGACCACACAGTTGCATGGTAGCTAGATCATGAGAAATGGGTAGGTGGCAGTAGGAGGAAGTTCATAGCAAACTTTTTGTGAGAAATCCTTAAATATGAAAAAAAGGAGATAAACTTCTCAACAATTTCAAGAAGAAAAAAAAAGTTGTGGGTTTTTTTTTCCTTATAGAATAAATATAAGCTATTTATCACAGGCAACTAATTAAAGGTTTTAAAGTTGAAACTTTGTGAAGTTTTAAAAAGACCAGTAACAAATTTAAGCTGACATTTTTTTCCCTTCTCCAGATTGTTCATTTGAAAATATTTTTTTTCCCCCTAATTTGCTTTTCTCATGTTTGCAAATACATGAACCTTTTTATCTCAAAAATATTTATTGAATGTAAAAACTGCATGTTTTCTAGTTGAAAAGAATGCTCATGGTTGCACTGGAAAACTGTATTTGTGGAAATGCTTGTCACCTAGGCTGCAATAAAGCTGAAATATTAGCAAGAGGTTGTAAGAATTGCACAGTGGGCCCTTTTGGAGCCAGCCTTGTTTGAGGGGTCTGCAGTCTCATTTTCCACTTTCTGCAGCTGTTACTGGTGTGTTGGCTTTGCTGTGGTGCAGTGCTTGGTGGCCAAAGCTGCTTGGGAGGGAGCTCACAAATGGAACCCTCTCAGAGTAGAGCATGATGGGCCTTGTGAAATGCCAAGAGCACGCGGGCATGAGCTTTGGAAAACCAGCCAGTATTTTGAGTCACTTTCCTTTTCACGTAACATGTCTTTAATCTCATTTAAAGCTGAAAAGTGTGCTGGTGTATCTATGTGTGTTACAAATTTATTAGAGATACATATAAATAAACCATGCTTAAGCAATGGGTTTAAGATGGAGAATATGAGCATAGTCCACACTGGGTTGTGAACATAATGAAGTTTGGGTTTTTTCAAAGCAGGGTCTTTACTTTTAGCTATTGTAATGTCAGGAACAAAAGATGAGGATTCAGTCTGTAAATATTTTGAATATGACTTTGTCTATAATGAAGGGATTTTGTTTCTGTACATCTTTAGCTAGTGGCCATAGCTATAATATCCCTTGTGTAATGGACATGGGTATGTGAAGATGGGATAGCTCCTATGACTGGTGCTGCCATGGATGGATAGAGGATCATTAGGAAGGCCAGTACAGGAAGGTGAGAACAAGGAGTCATCTGTTCTGTCAGCAATGGGGAGGTGTGGAGCTCCACTTTGGGATGGGTGATGAGCCAGCAGAGAACTAATGGTCTCAGACTGGAGTGCAGCAGAGATTAGAAGGTGTGGATGATGCTGTGTTGGGTGTCAGCTACAGACACATGAATGATGGCTAGAACATCTAGAAGCAACTGTAACTAAAATTACTTGAACTTTTCATTTTTAAAGCTCTTACCACTTTCTTCCAATTTAGGAATGACATTTCTCAAGTCTGAACTTTTCTCAAAAGTATTTTTGGAAAGTCTGAACAAAAACAGTTAGCCATTTTTGTGTAAAATGACTGCTATGAACACATTTATTTGCTGTGACACATTTTTGGCAGAAAGCTATTGAACAACTTTAGGGCATCATTGGAAATGCCCAAAAGGTGTTTTTAAAATCATTGTATAATTATTATTGGTTGTAATAATTCTTAGAGACTCCCCCCAGCAATTGAAGACTTAAAGCAGCAATAAAAAGCCAGTGCTAGCCCCCAATGTCTTGCAAAAGAATTTGCCAGCAACACTGGCTGTGTATCTGCATATCCAGGGGTGAGCAGGACATATCAGTGATCATGTTACTGAGCTGGCAAACCATGGTTAGCTACGGAGATGTGATTGGATGCGGGTCCACAGTTGCTAGTGCTTGCCACATGGTGTGGAAGAACTGACAGGGAGGGGGACTGCCAGCCCCCTTTGCCAGTGGACAAAGGCTGCAGTGACCCCAGTGTTGTGACGCCTGTGCTCATTTGCCTGGTCACTCTGCTTCAGCCTGTGCATGAGAATTATTCAGGGGAGTAAAACTGTATTACAAAAAAATCAACTTTAATGTGAAAAAAAAAAAAGTTTGTTTAGGGGCAATTGTCATCACTACTGATGGTAACAGCCCAGGCATAGAGAAGTACTTGGTGTTTGAGCAATAGGGTAGACTATTGGAAAGTGAAGTATTCCCATCTCCTGGAAATCTTAAAAAATATATTGCACTTCCCACTCCCGTTTTGATCTTGTTACACAAGCGTGAGGGTGAATGTGAAATTAGATCCTCTCCTTATAGACATGTTCCAGATTAACTTCACTTGGTACATTTTTGATTCCATCATTAGAACTACATTTGTCCCAGACTTTGGAAGTTTGACTTTATTAAACTATTTCTAATGGCTGTACTTTATGAAGTCTCCTTTCATGTTTGTGTCTACACGGTAAAGCTGTGCACCTGAAGATGCATATGGGGAGGCATTTCACACTGGTGGAGGCCTGGCAGTGCTGGGTTAATGGTTAGGCTGATGATCTTAAAGTTCTCTGTCGTCCAAAATGATTCTATGATTAAAAATTTTCAGACATTTTTTCAGTCAACTGCTTTTCTCATGGAAAGCAATATATTTGAACTTCAAAAAATCTAACATCATATGACCTTTCAGCTAATATACTGCTGAATTAGAAGAGTAAGAGAAGCCTTTATTTATTACTGCCTTTTCCCCAAGCGGTTCTTTTTAAGTTGCATTAAAATGGAATATATTTGGCATAAAAGATGACAGCTCCTTTTCATGGCCTTTTGCTATATTTTTGCTGTGGCTGGTCAGATGCTTTTACCTAAAGCTTTGTTCTTTACAGTGGAAAAATTTCTGAGGATTTAAGAGTGATACAGCTTTCAGAGAAAATAAAATGTTCACACAATACTTGGCACTGATCAAGAAATGGGATTTCATCATGTCACAGCTCCGTGCTTTGTTGACAGTGCTGGACTTCAGGGTCCATACTGCAGCTCAGCAAATGTGCCCACCCTTTTGCACTTCACTCTGCAGCACAGGTCCTGTTTGTCATAGGTGTGGTGGGTAATTCTCCCGCATCCTGAGGAGCAGCCTGGACTTATGGTAGCAGCTCAAACAGGATTCCTATGCCAGCACTTTGGAAAGTGACTGTTATGGGAGGAATCTGGTGTGCACTTCTGGGGCTGCCTGAGTTGGGTTGTCCTAGGACCCAGCTGGATGGAACTGGAGAGTTTGGCATGTTAATGGGAAAGTGGAAGAACGTGAAAAGTGGATCAGTGGAAAGAACATCTTGGAATGGTGCTTGGGAAGGGGAATCCTATATGACTTTTTGTCATGGTGAAAATGCAAAGCGTAGCCGAAGATGGATAGAAGCAGGAAAACTTTTATTGTGGTCAAGTAACAGCTGATAGTACAAGGAGAAGGTTAGGAATAAGAACAAAGGAATAGTATTTGATTTAATTGTTCTTGTGGCAACTCTTAAGTAGGACCAGAGCAGAAAACAATTCTCCACTAGTCTGCTCCTGTGGCATTGGCTGATCTTCCAGAAGGCAGGGCAGAGAGGGGCCCGAGGCAGGAAAATGCCAAGGGAGCCAGTGGCACAGGCAAGGCACATATTCTGCAGCCACCCTCTGCAGAGCCAGCCCTGCTCGTGGGGTTACAACCTCCCCCTCTGCCGGTGCCGATATTAAGTACTTTAAATGTTCCCCTCAAGAATCAGAAATCTTCTTTAATGTTAATTAAAGATGAAACTGCAGAACTGGATGTAGTAAGGCCCTATTAAATGAGGCACCCTCCTCTTCCTGCAGGGGGTTGTTCGAGGGGAATGGGGTGCTTAAAAATGGGAATTCAAGCAATTATCCACCGAATAGTTTCATCCACTTCTTCCACAGAGATGTATCGCATCATCTTTCTTTGTAAGCAGCATGAATGGATTATCAAGTTTTATTCTCAAGTCATCTACCAGGCAGATTTTTGTCGAGTCTCTGTACCTCCAAACAAACTGGGAAATGCAAAGCCTCCTCTCACAACCCTGTGGCAGAATATTCTCAAGAAGGAATATGGATATCCCAATCTCGGTTCCTGTGGGGAGCTCATTTCATGGCACGCAGTCTCCAGCTTGAGTGAAGAGCTGAAATAAGGAACCGTATCTCGTTCTGTCTGATAACGGCACTAGAGGGCTGAAGTATTCTCACTGTAAATGAAAGATGAGGTGAAAGCCGAGGCGGCGCTGGCTTTTGGTGATGTAATGCGACTTCGCACAGGGGAGGGATCAGATTGGTGTGAGGGTGCCCGTGCTTGTACCTTTATTTCCAATTCTAGAGGCGCTCACTGAAGAAGGGATGGAGGCCTGGGGCAGGGGACTGCTGTGACGCTCCCCTCAGGTGAGGGGCGGCTCCCTCCGAGCACCCCCGCAGAAGC
>VWZY01006902.1:270658-328815 GCA_013399075.1 Chloroceryle aenea
ATCCCTGAAGTTTCTGACGTGTCTCGGCGTCCCCCGCCCGTCCCGCCGGGAGCGATCTCATCAGGTGGATGGCCTGGGAGGAGCCGTTGCCGAGAATCACAGGAAAAGTGAACAAGGACCGGAGTGAATAGCGTTTAGTCTCGCTTAAAAATCGAGTGTCGGTTAAGAGATGACCAACTGTTTGGCAGGCTGTGGAGCACAGCTGTTGTATGCTCTGCCCCAGTGTGCTTTGAGCTGATGAAAACACTGAAGTCTTGTCACTTTCGTGTTAGACTGAAGTGGTCTTTAATAAGGTTAAATGATCCTGTCCGAAATGCACGTGAAAAAATAGTGTGCAGAGTTGTAAACGTTCGAAAGGTTTTGTGTAGCTTATGCTGTTTTCTGCTACTCTTTTTAAGATGACTTAGTCAGCTGTCAGGCAGTCTGGTAGGGTGCTGGAGAGAGATGGTCGTGACCAGGATGCAGTGCAGGATGTGGCAGGTGGCAAGCTCGCGGTCTTGGTTTTGGGATGATTAGACCCCATCTGTCAATTATTGTCTAAAAAAGTTATAACACATCTCTGATCAAACCCTTTTCAACTGTGTACTTCTGCAGACCACAATCAGGACAGACCAACTCTGTAATGACTCATCCCTTCTTAATTGAACTCTTTTGCTGAATGAGAAGTATAGTCCATTGTGTTTCTCTCCCAATTCTCAGGATTGAGAAGATGGTGTATTTGTGGGTGATTACTCTGATGTAACATATACGTGTGTATTATAGACCTAGAAAGTTATCTTAAAGTAGGTAGGACTACTTTTTCTGTCTTGTTGCTTTGGGAAAGAACATTGCTTTTAGGAAATTCTTCCTTCAGTGAGGTGAGATAGAGTGAAGGCAGAGAGAGGCAGAGATGCAATGTGGGCTCTTCAGTTATTACAGGAGAGCACATTCGAAGATAATTCTTCACTTGTAGAATGGTTTTAAATAACTACATCGGTGAGAAAGTAATTTATAATAATGTGGCATAAAATAGATGTTGGGAAGACTGTTCCTGTCTCCTAAGTTTTCCTGTTCTGCAAAGTATGAGTGTGTGCATGCCCTCCCTCTTTTTAACAATATGTGAGGTCTGGGGGTGAAAAAGACCCATCCATTGATAGTCCTTTAGTAAAAGTAAAGCTCACATTTTCAGTGTAAGTTAACTTACAATAGTATCTTTCTCCCAGTTATGTGCAAAGGTGTTGTGACATCATGTGAATTTATGCATCTTCCAGATAAGTAACAAAACACACCAAGATATGTAGGAAGAGTGACAAATTCCTTCCTCAGTTCTGAACTCCTTAAGTGATGATTAACTTCCACCTTTTGTTCAGATGCCTCAGTTGGAACTTTTTAAAAGGAATTTGGGAGAATGAGGCTTTGAGCCCTGCATTGGTGTCTGGATATTTCTCTCCTTTGTCTTGTATCAAATAACTGGTCCTTGTCTACGACTGAACTTCTGTGGCTGGTTTTGGTGTATGGGTGCCTACTGCTTCTGACTGGTGGCTTGTGGGTTTCCACAACTTTTTTATTCCACCATGGGGTCATTTTAAATCTCTCTCACCCTCACAGGTTTTTTAGGATACCTTGTAGCCTCACTGAGATTTTTTTTTTCCCCTTTGTCAAATGTGGGTTAAAATTGGTCAAGTTCAAAGTTATTTTGAGGCAGACATCAGACAAACACGTGTGCCTGCACACAAATCCAGTGGAGTTACAAAAGCTTCCTCCTCTTGAGAAACAGTGCTAAAATGGTCTCTCCATAAGGATAATGTTTTAATGATTGTTGCTAACCTCTATTTCTAGTATCATGTGAGCAGGAATGATTATTCAGATGGGAGAAAGATAAATAAGGTCACAAGCCAGTTTAGTAAAACTAGGATAAAACACTGAAAATATTTTCCTTGGCATAGTATTCTGCTACAGTAATAGCTTGAACATTTTTGCTTCAGAGCATTTGCTTCAGACTGTTCCTCACTTAGCGAAGGGCATTGGATCATGTACTTCATTTTGTTAGGAATGAAAAAAATCTATTAAAGCAGATTATTTAATTTCAGAGGTGTTGAAGCAATTCTGATTAGATGATGACTGACAAGGTTCTTTTATGTAAATCTGAAACAAAATCAATCAAACAGCAATTTTTTAAAGTCTCTAAAATGTTCTTCTTTATATGTGCATATGCTTTAGGGAATGGAGATTATAAATGTTAATACTTAACTATTTAAGTGAGATTACACTTTCTGATATACTTTGCAGTCTCATTAAACAATAACTCATGGGTGACTATTCCTTAAGGGAATGAGATCATCATGAGACTGCTTATGATCATTGTCCAGTTTGGGAGCCAAATTATTCTGTTACGTAGCATGAAAATTCATTAAACACCTGAAACTTTTATGCTGTATTGGAAGTTAGTCTTTGAACTCTTCAAGATTAGCTCCATGTTACAGTCACTTTTTACTGAACAGTGGCTTCATTTGAAGCACAATGTTGTTACAATATTCCAGATTGACACACAAAATTAATTATGTCTCACTTGATTTATACTATTCATGTCTTACTTGAATTCATAGCAGTGCTGTTCGCTGGCTTATATAATGGTGACGGTACAATGTTACTTCTTTTAGACACCTCTCTGTCATGATTATCTTTCTTTTAAAGGATATCAACCAGAAGCTGCAGGAAGATAATCAAGAACTGAGAGACCTTTGCTGCTTTCTGGATGATGACAGGCAGAAAGGCAAGAAGGTGTCCCGTGAATGGCAGAGACTGGGCAGATACAGTGCGAGCGTTATGCACAAAGAGGTTTCGTTATATTTACAGAAGCTGAAAGAACTGGAAGTGAGACAAGAAGAAGTAGTTAAGGAAAACCTAGAGCTAAAAGAATTGTGTGTGCTGCTGGATGAGGAGAAAACTGGCGGAGCAGGCAGCCGGAGCTCTATTGACAGCCAAATCAGCCTGTGCCAGTTAACTGCAGCGAGTACTTACATAAGAGATGTTGGTGATGGGAGTAGTACGTCTAGCACGGGAAGTACAGACAGTCCAGACCATCATAAGCATCATCCAAGTACCAGTCCAGAACACCTTCAAAAATCTCGGGGTGAAGGAAGTCCTGAGCATCAGAAACACAGGAGTATCAGCCCAGAGCACCTGCAGAAGCCTAGGAGTTCTGGCAGTCCTGATCATCACCTGAAAGGACCAAGTCCGGAACATCACAAACCCATTGTCAAAGCATCTGAACAACAGAAGCACAGCACTAGCAGTCCAGAAACTATCCCAAAGCACATTTTGAGTAGTAGCCCTGAACACTTTCAAAAGCAGAGGCCTGGCAGTAGCCCTGAGCATCAAAAGCACAGCAGTGGCAGCCCAGATCATCTTCAAAAGCACACACCAAGTGGAAGTACAGAACATCTCCACAAAGTCAGGGGTACAAGCCCTGAGCATCTCAAACAACACTATGGAGGGAGCCCAGAGCATCTCAAACATCTCAGTGGAGGGAGCAGAGAAGGTACCCTCAGAAGACAAGTAACAGATGACCTGTCACCTCACCACAGAAGTATATACAACGGAATGAACGGTGGGTTAATACTTTTAGTGAAAATTCACTTTGACAGGTAGTTTCAGTGCTATTTCAGCTTTTTCTGGAAAAAAACATGCTTTATGTGAAATGAAAGGTAACAAGTCTGGTGTCAGCATTATTCCTTGAGCAAGTGAATTAACCAGAATATACCTGTCTGTCCATCCAGCAGGTGTTGGGTGGATTAAGAAAGTAGGGGAAAAGTGCATCTTGAGTGTTGGTTAAGGTCTCAGGAAGTATCTCTTGGCCTTGGTCCTGCTCTGTGGTTGGTAGATGTAAACTGTCCCTAGGCACAGTTCTGTTTACAGCAGAGAGGAATTCAGTATCTTTCTTGTCCTACCTGTGTTGGAGTCAGCAAGATGGAGGGAAATGTCTCCAATTTCATTTCCACTTTCCTAACCTAGCCTGTCTGTAACTTTAAAGATTTCTAAATTTCCTGTTTATTGAAGAAAGGCATCTTATGTCCTTTTCCAATTTCCTGTTTATTGACGGAAGGCATCTTATGTCGTTTTCCATAAACTCTGGAAAAGACCCCAGATGAAGAGCTAGTCTCAATATAAATGAAAAAGCTCCTAAAGCTTTTCAAAGCCTTGAGTTTGCCTGTGTTTAATTAAACTAAAAATTAAGGAAGATCTTAAGGGTGGTTCTTTTTTTTGGTGTTGTTATTGCTGCATTTTAGAAACATACCCAGTAAGGTGCCTAGCTTTTATGAGCTGTGTTTCCTCACTGGTTGAAATTAATTACTATCTAAGATAGTCACAATTGAAGTATTTTGGTATTTTGAAAGACAAGTGTTTTTTAAAAAAAAGAAATAAACGAAATACCACAAATGAAATGATTAAAACCAGGGTTCAAACATCCTACTGTGTTGTAGAAATAACAGACTTGGCAAAAATTCCATAGTCTGCTCCACTTTGTTTCTTCTATGTGCTTTGAGATGTTTTCATTAAGAATACTAGTGTCATAGTTGAATACCCATTTCTCATTTCTAAATTTACACCTAAATTTGAAGTCAAGCTCTGAAGAAAGTGAGGATTTTGCATTTGTAAATTGCCTTGGATGGAATCTGTGAGCTTTCATTTTATAAGCAGCTGAGAGAGGTTGTGTTGGCATTTGTGAAACTGACCACTACTTGTTGCATCTGTCTGTGAGGTGGAGGGGACAGAGAGCTGTGTGCTGGGTCCTGTCCTCATCATTTATCACATTACTTTCTCACATTGGTCTGTTTGCATTTTGTGATTAACTTACAGAATGCCTTCAGTTAAGATAACCTGTTCTGTAGGGGTAAATCCAGATTACTTTCAGTGAAATGCATATACTTGACAGGGCTGACGAACCTCAAAGTGGTACATGTAGGGGCTTCTCTTTCAATGATTTCAAAATGATAATCAAGAGAGTGTATGACAACTGCTTGAAGATATATAATACATAAATTATAAAAGTTGGTCTTACAAAACTTCCATTAAATACTGTATTTCTTTCTCTACTCAGTTCTTTTGGTTTGAAATTGACCTGGCTGTAAGTAGTGTGAAGTATGGAACAAGACTTCCTAAAAGAACCTTCTTCCTTACACTCAGGATGTTCATCATTTCAGTCACTGGTTACGTAGAAAGGTGATTTAGGGTTCTAAGTTTGTATTTTTAAAACTCATGCACAGACAAAGATGTTTTTTTCTGCTCCAAATGTGATGGGCTTTCTGATTTTATTTTGTCTAAATAGTCTTATTAAGAACTCAACCACATTATTAACAGTGCAGTGAAAACAGTTGATACTTTAAACCTGAGATTCCTGATGTCCTTTGTGCAGAGTACTTTAACTATCTACAATTTGGACTCAGGCCATAAGATGCTGGAGAGGGCAGCTGGTGATTTGGGAGTAGGTTTATTGACTTTTATCAGAGCTTTGCCTGTCCTATGCTTTATATAATTGCTTTTTGCAGAGGATTTCTCTTGCCAGTAAGTTGTCAAACCACTCTTCATATTCAGATAATCTGTTGAAAGCATGAGGTTTAATTCTGACGTGTGTGACCTTGGTCAGTGGTAAACTCTTGACAGGTTTGCTCTGAGGAGGCCTTAAACTTTAGGAAAATACTTGGTTTTCACAGCAAGGCTAAATCTTTTGGGGTTTCTTGTGCTTTGATTTTGTCAGCTGCTGTAAAGTTGTGGAGAAGAATAGTTAATATAGAACTGGTATAAGTGCTGACCATTATCACTTGTTATTGTTGTGAAAGGAATGTATACATCTTAATTTGCATGTTCTGTCTGCACCTGTACACATGCACCTTCTAGTTGAGTATAGATGGGGGAGCTATGCATTGAGCTGTAACCAAAATCCTGAGCTTTCTTATCTGCTGTAAGGAATGGTGAAACTGAAAACATGAGCTACGCAGTGGCATGAAAACTTGGCCCTAAGCTCTGATAAGCAGTATAAAAGGATGCTGGTTTTGATTCTTATCCCAAAAATCATGTGGTGAGTATGCTCTGTCATGCTGGTAGAACCTAATTTGTTTTCAGATTTGGAGTATATCTAGCTAGTAGATGTTTGATTGCACATCTGGGTGACTGTTTCGCAGGGCACTTCTAATCTTGTTGTAGTACCTGTGGACTGTCATTGGAGCAGCAAGAGTGAAGTGTTTGTGATCCTACAAATAGCAAAGACTAACATCATCTGACTCCTTTGTAAATAAAGGAATAAATTATTTTTAACCAGGACATCAGGACTTACCAGACTCTGTACAAGCCCGTCCCATCTTCCTTTGTCTTACCTGGACCCTGAATTAGCCTGAGAGAAGTTGTGTTCCTCTGTGTATCAAACCTCATTCTGAGAGGTACTAGTCTGTCAACCTGAAATTGCTGTTCTTAATTGGAAAGCATGTTTGTGAACAGCCCAGCTATTCCTGATGAAATGAGTGCTTCCATGTGCTGCTAACAGCTCCTGTTTACCTGGAGCTCTGGGCTTGTCAGCACTTGTGACCACAGGGAAGCAATATATTCAGTAATGTGCTATTACCTGTACCAGAACTTTGACTGGATGTAAAGATGCAGAGAATGCAGTTAGGAGTATTTGCAGGTTTCTGACAAATTCTTAAGTTAAAGCAGTTGCAATATAATACTACAGTGCTGTCAGCAATATGATGCCTACCTGTAGTCTGCCTTACAGGACATGGTATATGCATTAATTATTTGGGCTTCACGCGAATTTTAAACTGTCCTGAGGTATTTGGAAGTTACTTCAGTCTGAAGCTGACTTGGGTCCATAGGCACAGCTGAGGAAGTAAAGGATGAGGTGATAGTATTTCTTTTCATAATTCTTGTCATTTCCTATGCTCAAAGGTTTGTGTGGGTTTGTGGTGTTTTTTGGTTTGTTTGTTTTCCTCTTGTATGACATGTCAGCTTTGATTCATAAGATTTATAAATCTTAAAGAAAAAAGATTACTTCAGTGTTCTCTTGCATATTTTTGTGAAATAGGTGTCCTCATTGAGTGGAGTGACAGAAAATGGGATGGGAGAGCTAAGTTTGGTTTGATGTTTGTTAATTGAAAACATACATATTTAACAGATCTAACCAAATAAAACATGATAATATTTTTAAACATTTTATAGAGAGCATCTATGCAGCCTAGAATAATACATTGCTCTGACACAAATATTTTACAGTTTAAGTGCCTCTATATTGATTAATGTGCTTTCAGCATTTGGTATCTACGTGCTGTTTTCTGTTCTAAGCAATTTATAATAAACTTTCTATTTTAAGAAGTCTTTTTATTCTGAGCTTTGACTTTCGTGTGAAAGGAAAGTATCAGAAAGCTTTCATATGTCTTTTTGCTTCCTACTGACTGAGGTTATTAATGAAGAGAAGTAAAACTGCTGACTAACGTACATACTCGCTGGAGATGGGAGAATGAATTCTTATGCAGCAAGTGCAAGAGCACCTCTCCTTAAGCAAAGGTATTTGTAGGTTAAATAGAAACAGTGTAAATTTTGAACAATTTCTGCTATAAATTTGCTACTTATAAAGAAAATAAAATGAGGTAATACTGCACTGAGTAAAAAGAGGAAACTACAGTATGACTTCAGAGAGAAAAAAACTTAGAATAATGTTACCAAGTTAACTGATATTCTCTCTTTGGAAATAGTTCATGTCTTGCTGGCCAAGTAGTGAAATCATGTGGTTCAATGTAGGTTTGGTTATGTGTTTCTTAAAGCTGAAATGGAAATAATTTGCCTGTCACTAATAGTGGTGTGCAATACTTTGTGTGTGACTGGAGCTTTCCTGATGGCACTTGCTGCTGAATATCTGCTTCTGGGAGCCTGATACAGCTTTACTTACTCTTGAGAGTAAACTGTTGTATACACCAAAGCTACAGGATTGATAGATTTTTTTTGCTTACCAATATGAAATAAACTACTATTTATTCAGTTTATCATTTTAAGTGTAGGGCTGTGAAACTTTGTCAGATTCTTTCTATTGAATTCTCTAAGTTTTATGTCAAACTTGTAAATTAGTTTTAGCTATTACGCACTCTAAGAGAACTGGAGCATGATATATTAATATGTATGCGACTAGAGCATGCTGCATTTATTACCAAACTCTTTTTTTGTGGAGTAATTTATCAAGTGGAAAATGTGACTTGTTATATCAAAACAATGGACCTACTAGAAACTCATGTTGTAGGGCTTTTTGCTGAAGCTTAAGCTTACATATCCTTAACTTCACTGACAAAACCAGTTTTGGTTTGAATGTTCTAGTAGAAGGTGGATCATCCTTCCAGCAAAATTAGTGACACAGTAATGGGAAAAGTGATGCCTCTCCTTGGAGAGAAACCTGCCTGGTTTCAAACAGTTATATGGATGTTCCAGCACTCTTTAAGTACTGAAAAGTTCAGTGGACACTCAAAGTGACAAACAGGCTGGTGCTGATCGTGGAGGTTTGCTTCTGTCCCCGTCTATTTGATGTTAGATAGGCAGTGGGAAGTATGGAAAGGATTTGGCCAAACAGCTGCTCTTGTTACAGGGCTGTGAGTACACTACGGCCGCGTGTGATACACAGCACTTGCTGTGAAGTTGCTGCTTTGAAGCTTTATGCTTTTTTCTTTTTCCCTTAGGTTGGGTATTCTGTCGCATAGATGACTTTGTTTTGCAGGAAGGACTTGATACTAATTCAGTCTTCCTTTGAAGGAAGTGAGAATCAGAGTAGGGAATGTAGATATATTATCTTCAAACCATTGCCAGTATATCTTTTAGAAGAAGGTGTGCCAGTCCATGATGACTATATGTGAATTATTAATAAGGTGGGAGGCAGTTGGTGTTGACTTTGCAGCTGCTGCCACTAAGTCATTTGCTCATCCCCAGTTCATGTGGTATTCCACAGATAAACAGGAATGCTGGGAGAGCCTACACGATAGATAACTCATTGTTCAGACCTGTGAATAGTGCCCTTATCTTCCAAGCATTTAACCAGTATGAACTGGAGTTAATGCAGCTATGGGGGCTGACTGCTTAATTAGGGATGTTTTGAGTGTCTGTTGGAACTTCACTGACGTTTGACCACAGACCTCCAGAAGCGAAAAGCTAACAGTGAATCACAGTGCCATTGTTGATGGTGTCCGGACAAGCACAGTACAATGCAGCACTTCTGCACATCTTCTGACTTTATTAGTGGGACACTGACATACTGATTTTTATGTTATCTCATTATATGTTTTTAAAATTAATGTATTTTCCAAGTAGTGAGTGGGAGTTTGTTTCTGTATGTACTGAAGACAATAGAAAAGCTTATTTATTTTCCGTGGTATTTGGGTTAAGATGCCAGACATTTGCTTTTAACTGTAAGAGCTCATCAGGAGCTTGCACGGCTGTTAAGTGATGTCTGACTGAAATATATGGGCAGATTTTTATTTTGAGTGTCAGAATGGAGAGTCCTCACATAAAAGCTATGTCTGAATCCTTGCTTGGAGAGAACACCTTTGACC
Organism: Chloroceryle aenea; assembly: GCA_013399075.1. Classification (NCBI taxonomy): domain Eukaryota; kingdom Metazoa; phylum Chordata; class Aves; order Coraciiformes; family Cerylidae; genus Chloroceryle; species Chloroceryle aenea. The sequence goes on from VWZY01006902.1 coordinate 280,219, forward strand.
TGAGGACTGGACCTCTTGTGTAACATAGTCCTTTGCACAGCTTTCTGAGTTAGTGTTATGATTTTATAATAGTAAAATACATTTTTAGAAATATTACTGTGATTACATTGTCAAATTCTCTGAACTGACAGTTATAATATTATATGTTAGAATATTATAATAACTCTTGCTAAATGTTTTTTTGATTAAGAACTTCAGCCTTGTAGGTTATATTGTGTTATATTGTGTTCAGCCTTGTAGGTTATGTGTGTTAATCAAAGGGTGTCCTGTCTTTGCTATTCCATCTATTCCATCTATTAATGGAATTTTTTTTTTTCTTATTTGAGAAAATAAAATTGCTAATAGAGACTTGCAGCCAGTAGTACAGGGATTGGAAGTGAATGAGTTAACAATTGGGGAAGAACACAGTGGCCTGGATAGCGTGGGGTTAAAATTGTGTTCTACCATTCATACACAGAGTGTATAGATGCTGACAGGAGGCAATGGCAATGAGGCATTCCAAATTATAGGGTATTTAATGAGGTATAATAAAGCTCTGTGTACATAAGAAAAATGACTGTAACAATGAAAATTCATTGTCTTCTGAGCTAGTAAGTCATGTCTTAATTAGTAAATTGAAGCACAGCTTACTTTAAGTCTCACTGTCATATGCATGGATATATAGTTACTGAGAGAGTGAAATATTTTCAAGTCATGATCTTGATATAAATCTTGTCTGCATGTCCTCCTTGAATAAAGGGTGAGCTCTGTTAAGAGAATTAGCCAGGACTCAAACACTGAGCTTTGAATGTAGCTTAACACGGAAAGAAGTGTAATATACCACATCCATACTTGCAAAGAGATTAAAACCAGATTATACAGTGCTTTGTGGTACGACGGGTTTTACCACAATCTTGTCCTTGAATCTGTTAGAAGAGTCCACTGTGTAACCATTGATGTTCTTGTCTGTCTGAAGATAACTGCAGGGTTAAGTCTTAGTAAAGAAAAAGGGATAAGAGCACTGCACCATGCAATTGGAGAAGTATTGTTATAGGATGCCTAGCTCTAATTAAATTCTTAAGCCACACTAGTAGATTTAGCCAGACCCTCATTTTGCTGTGAAATGGCACAGAGCCCAACAGCAGTTAAAGTCCTGAGAAGTATCATATATTCCTTTGGATAATACAAAATGAAAGATGATAGATACAAATATGGAAACCCATTGTGCTTGGGAGAAGAGATCTGATTTATTTGGTCTAAGGCAAACAGCTTCCAAGTAACAAAAATTGAGGGTTAATTTCACTCCAGTGTGTTGTTCCATTGCTGTTAATAGTGATAGTCTTTTCTGTGTGCCTCTGTCTAAAACAGCTGGTCCTGGTTCCTGTTAGGAGAGAATGAAAAAGGTAGAATGCTAATTGCGTTGGTCTAATCCGTTGGTTTCTCATTTCTGTGAGGTGGTTCTTTTAGTCATTCTTCCTTTGTATGTGGATGCAGGTTTTTTTTCCACACATTCATTCTCCAGTTGTGGCTTGTAATATTCATCGAGGACTTAATATGGTCTGCAATGCTAGTGAAAACTTGAGGTACTGTGAAGGGTTCTAGTAATGTTCTTTGGTTCCTTTATATATGTGAATGAAGAATCTTCTATAATCTGTGAGGCTTTCACAATCAAGAACTCTAAAAGCATATTTAAGTAGATGAGAAAAATCTATTCTTCCCTCATTTCCCTCATTGCACTATTTTAAGTTTTTTGAATTCTGATCACTTGTGATGGAATTTTCAGGCAGTGTCATAACAGAAAGATATCAAACAAAATGAGAAAAGAGAAGGATTAGCTTGGAAGAGGCCTTGGATAGTGGGACTGAAAACCAGCGAGATACACTAGTTAGTAATAACAGTAATCTTTTTCAGAGGAAATTAATTATACAAGTATAACATGGGGGAATGATATCTATTAAAGTTGTCTTAAAAAAATGAAATACAGTAATGATACTAGTCTGTGCACATTTAGTGGTTTTGTATATTTTTAGGGTTTTTCGGTGCTTTTACTTCTGCAGGAAACAGAAAAGAGTAAGGTTTGTGATTCGAGATCTGTCTGTGAGCATTTGGTACACAGCATGGAAACGTTTGCAAATGTATTGATTGTGAATGGGAAAGCTGCTATCTTTAGCTAGGCTGTCTTAAAAGATGAATAGTTATGTGAAGGCTGTGAATATCAAATAGTTCAACTTGTCAGCTCTGCTGTAAAACTTCTGGTGTATTCACATATGTTTCTGTACACTTTTAGGGAGAGGAAGGTACCAGCAGTTTTGAACCTGTATATTTCAGCAAGTACAGGTTTCTTCAACCTTTTTTTTTTTTTTTATTTGCATGATTTGTATGAACTTTGCACTAAATTATTACAAATACTTTATCCAGTTACAGAGGGGGAGAAATGATGGCAATTATTTGTAATACTGATTTGTAAATGTCCATATAATAATTGAAGTGATTATTTAAGCTAATCAGTCACAGTGGTATTCAACCACTGTCAAGATATAGATGAGAAAGTGCACCAGCCATGTGGTAAACAACAGTACTGAATATCTTCTAAAGGTCTCCCTTGTGATACTTCCTTAAGATTACCCAAATTATTCCAGAGTTTTTATGCCGGTACTATTAAGCTTCTCAAATTAGATCGGTAGAGAGATGTCTACCACCTTCAAATGTTTGGCCTTGAAATTCACTAGATTTCTTCCACTGCATCCCTAAGTTATTGCGAGTTGTGGAAATCAAAGCTCACTGTAAGATTTTTGGAGCACGTCCTTGTAACTTGGATTCTAAGGGAAGAAAAAAAAAAAGCGTAAATTTTCACCAAGTTTTCAAGTCTGATGCTTCGCTATGTGGCTCACATTTATGTGACGTTTCAGTAAGCCCAGAAAAATGCAGATTGGTGACCCATATCCCCTCTTGGTTTCCAAGTCTATTTTTGGTTTACAATGGACGAGTCTTAATACTGTTAAAAATTCATTTTAGGATTTTAGTGGTCTGAAAACATTACAGATGACATTAAGATGGGTGTCTAAAAGTACTGTTTGATTATGAGACTGAAAAAGAACGTTTCACTGAAGGCAGCTGAACACACACCAAGCACAAGCATATGAATGCTGTGAGGTAGAACCTGAAAACTGGCTTAGATCCTTCAAAGTATTTGAGCACTTCACTCCCTGTTGGCATGACACACACTGGAATTGGGTGCTCTGACAGAAGCAAGACGCTTAAATATCCATGCTCTTGCAGTGCTCTGAGTAAAGTCACTTGTCTGTTACTGTCATTCATCTTGCTTGCATCCCTTTTAGAATTTTTTGTAACCCAGTTATATTTTGGATTTTAGTTTTTTGAAGTATCGTTAAACCATAAAGAAAACATGAAAGCAAAGCATTCCAACAGTATGGTTTTTTTCCTAACCAGCTATCTAACCACTAAGACCAAAGGCTCCGTAGGTTTAACAGAACAGGATAAGATACCAGAATCTTTATCTTCTACAGGTGCTAAAAGCTTTGTGATTTACTCCTTGTTGTTTGAACTTGGCACCCGGTTTACAGTCCAGTCAGTAATGCCGAGTGATACATTTTGACCATGTGCAACCAGAGCATGTGCAAATACTCTGGAGAACTAGGAGGTCAAAGGCATCTTGAGCATATTAAAAGAAACTCTAGTTTCAACATTAAGGTGTTGGTGTTTTGAGTATTTTTATCTTCTCCATAAACATAAGAAAATGCAAGTATTTCCTCACCTTTTAGAGTGTACTGAAGAGTTGTATTTAGACTAATAAAAATTATTTGCTGAATTGCCTGGCAGCATGGATGTGACTGATCAGACTGTACTGCAAGATTGAATCTCTGAGTTTTATCCTCTCAGGCCACTCCCTTATCCTGGTCTTGTCAAGGAGGAGTTGACTAGTGCTAACTCATTGTATTGATCATGCTACTGCAAGTACATCTACATCCAGATGTAGACCCATGGAATACTGAAAGGATAACTTAGGAAAGTCCAAAAGGAAAAGTAGCACAAAAGGACTTGCTTGACTCTCTTTCACGATGAGACTACAACAATCCAAATCAAACAGAAAGTTCATTGTGCTTAAATGACAAGTCAATGCTTGTCAGCTGCCACCTGGAAATGCATACTTCAGGCACTGAAGCTGAGTCAGTTTCCTGGACAACGTATTCTATGTCATCTCTGTTGTGTGATGGTGATTTAATTTTAATTTTTTAAACTAATAAAATAGAGTTGATTCTGATACCAGTTTGGAAAACATGTATTTGAAGGATTACCGAAGAATGTTTGAATGAGAAATAATGTCTGTTTGCTTTGAGATCAAAATGTCTACTAATTTATCAATATGGAAAGAGCTATACTTTGAATGTAGCAAACCTTGGCTCTGCTTTTTGTTTGGTAGAGGTGCACTTAGCGGATGTATTTTTCAGTAGATTGATGTTGTCACTTAGACCTAATGTGAGATTTTTCAGGATTTTTCTCCTGTTTCAGGAGAAACAGGGTGTTGACTGTAAAGATACAGTCAGGTGACACTTGCTATCAAATGTAACATTTTTTAATTAAGTGCTTTTATTACCCTCAAAATTTGGTTAGATTTTAATTGATTTGTTCTTGCAGTGCTGCTCAGAAATACATGATAATGCATAGGAAGGAAGAGGCTCTTGAAACTCATGGGAAAAGATCTGTAATGGAAGATGGAAGTGATTAGTCGATTTTTGCTGCTCAGAGTCAAAAAAAATCCAGATGATATTTGTGTTCTGTCTATTAGGCAATGCTGTTTCTCAGGGAACCAGGAGCATCTTAATTCTGAACACTGAGCCTCATTGGTCTTGGGTTTTTACCCATCATTGTGGTAATCGGGTTCCTCAGGAGTGTGAATAGCTGTGCTAGTTAGACAATGAGTTGGTTTACTCATCTAGCCAGTGCCCCTTGATGAGGTGCTTGCTGAGTACTAAATTTATGTCCCATCATATCTAGTGAAACACAGTGGGAAATGTTCTTGGAGAGACCTGGAGTTTCTTCATTGCTCCAGAGATCTGACCAGGAATCTGGAGAGGGTAAAGCTGAGATAATTTAATCGCATCCAGAGACATTTGTTATATATGTAAAGAAACCTAGTTCAATGAACGTGGATTTATCTGTTTTAGTGGTGTAAAGCAGAAGTAGCTCTTTAACCTACTGCAGTCTTGTTTTTCTTCTGCATGTTAAACCACACCTGCAGCAATCTGAATGTATTTCTAGTTCAAGGCTCAAGCCAGCTGAAAATCTGTGGAGGTCCAGGCATTAATAAAATAAATTAACAGGATTAATCAGCTACTAACTAAACCTTAAATCCAGGTTTCCTGAGTATTAGCTACTGATTACTCCATTGAATCCTACCACTTTTCTAACTTCTTTTCTTAGCTTAGTCTTAGGTTTGAGTGTGGTGTAAAAACCGGGGCTGAGGTTTACATGCCTAGAAAACACCCTTCTGAACAATTAGCTTGATATAAACACATTCAATGTGTTTCCTTTCAGAATTAGCTTTTAAGGCAATGTTTCCTTCCTTCCTGAATTTGCTGAATTATGCTAACCAGGCCAGTGGGGAGCAAAGCTATTTTTAATTATTTGTGTGTGTGTGCAGCAGGCATATTAGAAGATGTTAACATACCTTTTGCATTTACAGGGGTGCTTAAACGTGTCTTTGTGCATAAAGAAATGTACAATGAATCCAGCTTGAAGTGCTGTGATAGTGTTACCAGAGGAAGCTGTATTTTTCTGTTTTGATTCTTGTGGCCTGTTTTTAATGTTGCAGAATAGTTGTGTAGCTGTAGATGTCTTCATTTGGGAAATCAAGGTGCCAATACAAATCAAAGACATGGTCAGCTATCAGCCGAGGATTTCAGGGAGCTAACTGACGTAGTCAAAAGGAACGTTAATCTTCAGTCTGAATAAAATTTTAAAATGAAAGCTTTTATATGGTAAAAAAAGGAAAACATGATGTTTTTTGGCAAGATGGTCATTTGGCCCTTAGTATCAATAAACAGTGTGGCATCTTGTGAATATGCCAGAGAAGAGGGAAAGTGGTGCTTAGCAGATATAAATCTCCATTATGAGGCTCAGTCTGAACATCTGTGTGACTTGGCAGATGTGGAAAATAGGAACTGGGTGAACTTGATGTGTTTTGAGTTTTTTTTTTTTGTTGTTTGGCTGAATGCCAGTAGAATCGTTCCTAGCATGTAGGTGGTTGCTGCTTCTGTCAAATACTGAAGCCTGAAATGTTTACTTAAAGCCCTGTGAAGCAGCGATCGTGTGAGGGAAGACTGGGTAAAGGTTCTGCTGTCTACCAAAAGATGGAGGTTTGCTGTATAAAATAACTGTATCAGAGTTGTTCCTAAAAATGTTTATGAATGGCATCAATCGGAATTTAGTCCAGGATTATAAAGCTCCATAGTAATGTACACTCAGTGGGGAATCAGGCTTTGACGTTTCAAAATGACAGCTTAAACATTTCCAGTCAGTGATGTGTGATGACAGGACTACAGTTAACAATCCTTGTTATGAATAGAAAGTTACTGCAATTACAGCAGCTTCCCACTGTGCTAAGTAGTGAGTTTTTAATGGCACTTCTTATGATGCAATGTGGCCTGAGTGCAACTCAGTGTTTCAAATCTGTGCAGAGATTAAAGGGACATTGGAACTGTTACTATTTTAATCTTGTAAACTAGAGCAAACACCACATTGTGTGTCCTGAGCGTGATTTAGCAACCTGTTAATCTTTTAATTATCTCCTTCCTAATTAAATTGTTCTGATTATTTGGTACTTGAAACAAAAATATGCACTTAAGTTCTCAGGGCAGTAGCTTTTGAAAAAAAAAAAAATCATTGCTTTTCATTTTACAGGCATTTTGTCTTTCATGCTGAAGTGTGGGAACATATGGTGCTACTTCTGATGTAGCACTTGTCTAAATATCTTTGCTCATAGAATTTTCTGCAGAGCTGTATAGTTTTCTCCTATAAAAACATTCCTAATATATTTAACCAATTTTATAGCTATAGCATGGGATTATCACACTTTTGTCATTATAAACTTATACAGGAAGTAGGTAAAGAAATTAAACTGTGATCCCCAAATAAGAAAAATGAACAATAGGTAGTTAGAAATGTAAGGAGAATAGTAAGAAATATAGTAGCGATAATTCGATTAAAAAATAAAACAAACAAACAAACAAAAAACCAAAAACAAACAAAAAAAAAACCCACCAAAAAACCAACAACCAAAACCACTTCCCAGATATTTTGAAAGGATCAAAATAGTAATTTTATTTTTAAGATGAACTCTTGGGATATCACTGACAGTAGACATGGAATTCTTCAATTCAGTGTCCAGAAAACTCACATGATAACTGCTTGCATCTCATGTTTTTTGTTCAGTCTAGCAAACGCACTTTACAAATGATGGGTTTTCTTCTGCCTGAGCCATGTGAAGCTTGAGTCGTAAGCATGCATTACAAAATGTAAAATAGCAATACATTCATCTCTGTAGAATGAACGGAAATGTTTTCGAGACAGAAGAGTTTGCATAGCTGGAAAAGTTGGAGGAGTAGAATAATCAGAATAGTTTTGTCTTTTGCTAGACTGTCATCCAGCATGAGAGATGATTAGGAGGAGGCTAATTGGCCTGTTAAATAAACCTTAGAAATGAGCAAAAATATTTCTTGCATTAGGAAAGCAAGGGTTCTGATTGATGTGCTCTTCTTGAAGTAAGTTGCAAAGATATGGGTGTGCAATAAGCATCACATCTGATGCCAAACTGATGGTGGGGTGCCTGTTGCTTCCCAGCAGCTGTGTTATCCAGGAGCCAGCAGCTTGAGTGCACGTCAGGGTGGAACTGGGCAGGCATTGAAAGACAAGCTGCCAGAAAACATCTGAGCGTGCCTTCTAGGAATAGGGGTAGCATGTATTAAACCAATACCTGAAGTACCTCTTGCTACTTAAAATAAATGATGGCTGCTTGTTTAGACTCTTCTGTGCTATGCTATAGAAATGCCCACATGTGCGGATGTGTGTACTGTAATCTTGCTGCTTCTGAAAACAAAATTACTTGCTGCATTGTCATGTTGGAAATACTGATCTAGCTAATAAAGTCATTTAGGGTTTGATACTACTTTTGTTTGTGCAGGTGGCTGACTTTATATGCTTGCTTGTTCCCACCTAGTTCACAGACTTTTAGAAGCAGGGTGTTTTTTTGAAGTGGTGTCATGAAAACATGAGCTGGGACTTTGAAATTTATTCCAGGGGATGAAGGCAGAAATCCCTTTTTGCACATAATGTTCTGATATTAAGTAAATCTTGCAACTTTTCTTTCAGGAAATTCTATTCTTCGTCTGCCTGCTTTCAATAAGATTAGACATTTGACATGGAGAGCCTCAGTCCGGATTTGAAGACAGGCAAAAAATCACTATGGCCTTTCTCTCCCTGTGGTGCTGACTTAATTGATCACCCCAGGGCTGGGCTTCTGCTCTCACTGAAAGAGCAGTAGGAGCTGCCTGTACAGCTTTTAGTAGCAGGAGAATCACGTTAGGCTCCCTCTATGCTGCATTGTAAACACTGAACCAACCACAAAGTTCTTCACAATCCATAAACCTTGTAAAACACTACAAAGGGTGAAGCATCTTCAGCCTCCGGGAAAGGGGAGAGTGAGCAGCTCCACCAGTCATGCCTAGGGGGCCAGAGCTCGAAGGCAGAGACTTCTCTTCCCCATGGGGGGTTGCAGATGGAGCAACAAGTGCACAATTGCTGGAAGCAGGAAGGAAAGAGAAGGATGAAGGGAGCAGGATCTCCTTTCTTCTCTCTCCCGAAGCTGGGTTCAGAAGCTGATTGCCGTCTCTAGGGAAATGTCGCTCAGATGCAGAGGTAGTGTTGTAGCTGTAGTGGGAACAGGCTGTGTTTGATGCTGAATGTTTGAGTTGCACCATAGTGAGCACAGATGATGAAGTTGCTCAGAAGAGAACGTATGGTTTCTGAGGATTTTTGAGAAAAATAAAATAGATGAGGTTAGATTCAGATTTATATTAAGGAGCGCATAGTTTGTAAGGTGAAGGATTCTGAAGAAAAGAAAATGCCAAAGTTACTGAAAGTTGGATTATGGTGAATTTGCTCTGTTTTTTAGCAGTATCCCCACTTCCAGAAAGTAGAGGTGAGGGAAAGCAGAGTTACATTATAGGGCAACCAGAGACCTTGAAATGGTAGGAAGTGATGTAGATAATGTCCACTTATCACCCACAAAAAAAGTTATGTATAAAAGTAATAATTGAAGTGTTTTGTTAATACTATGCAGGTTTTTTAGTCAATTGTGGGATGTTGATAACCCATTAACCCCTTGTTCTGCTATCAGATGAAAAGTAGGAGATTTATTAGAGTATCTCCTACCCGGTGTAGCTGTCATCATGGTAGTGCTGATCTTGATCACAGCAAGTGCTCACAACTTCTACTTCCACAGCATCTCTGAGCTCCCCATGTCATTTGGTGTCTTGAGTACCTGAAGGTGCTTACTGAAGGTCTTCTTTTGTGTTTGAGACTGGAGGGGTACAACAGCAGCTGCTGTAGCAGTCCTAGCAGCTGATAGTGTAGAAATGTGAATTTCTTCTTATATACCCTCTATTCTTCTGCCAGAATTTTCTATAAAGCAGGATTCTTCCTCTGCACATTGTAAGGCAAAAATCTTTCATTATGAGATACTTATTTTTTCACATAATTGCTGCCATGACATCAGTGAAAAGTCTGTGTAGCAGAGCTGAACTCTGCTACTAAATCTGAGCTTTTCTATCTAAAAAGAAAGCAAAATATGTTTTCTATCCACTTTTTACTAAATTAATCTTAACAATTTGTGAAAGTCATTACTCTGAGTTCTTTGACTGTTATTGCTGTTGAAAAAGCCATTACATTGGAAGACCAACTAAAAACTGCAGTTTTAGTTTCAGTTTTCTGGGGCAGAGATGGTCTCTTGCTGCCTTTTCTAAAGACAGGTTAGACTCTGCAGACAAGAACAAAGGTAATCCAATTATTTGGATTCTCAGTTTTACTATTAAATAACAAAGTTATTCTCTTGTTATAATTTGTTGCTGCAACAATATATATTATTAAAAATTAATTTGTGATCCACCAAAGTGTGAGATTCATTTTACCTGCTTGAAACTGGTGGGATTTGACTGAAGATTCAGCAGCAAAATGGGACAAATGCAGTAATGTGTCAAAAGAGGCTGAGTCTTGCAGTAGAGAAGGATCTATTAAAGATTTTCAGTGGGAAATCCTGATGGCTTTTGTTACATTGCTCTTCCAGCATTGCAGCACCACTTAAAAGCTTTGTGATGTGCATGTAAAAGCATAATTGGAATGATCAGTCAGGTCAGGGACTGTGCACATTACTCTGAAAGAAAAAGCCAGCTTAACAGATGGGTTTTGCTGCAGTTCTCTTAATGCACTGAAGTTGCAGTTGCAGTTTCATTGTGCATAGCCTTCTATCTTTGGCCCTGAATTGTGGTCATTTACAAACAGCTCTAACCTAATGTGCTCAAGTGATGCTGTTGTATCCTGTAAGCTGTTCCTCATTTAAGTGCAATAGCGGCATTTGCTGATTTGAGGACTTAGTTTTTTAAAGGGCAAAGTATTCTTCATTAAACTTGGTAGCACAAGAAATCACGTTGTCTAGGGAATTTGATGCACACTTAAAGTTCAGACCACATTGATAAGTAAACAGTAATTAAACCTAAGTTCAGAAGCTATGCTTTGGGCATTGCAAAAGAGATGTTAGGTAGATCAGTCATAGATTTTTCTTGACTAGAATCCTTGAAAAGAAGAATGGTCTGGCCTTGTTTTCTTACACAACACAAATCCATCTCTGAGCTAGCTGTGAGTACTATCTGTCCCTGTAAAATACAGTGTCCTCATCTGGCTGTGGCTTTAATGCAACACTTAATGAATGTTTTCTGTTTGGGTTAAATTTTGGTGCCTTTTGCATATTGGGTGCAGTGTAATAAGAAATAGGCTTAATTTCTTTTGCATGCTGGTAAAAGATGCATGCGTTTTCTACCTCTAACACAGCTTGTCAGATAATCTTGGGGTCATGTTCAGACTGACATAGCTTTTGTAGTTTTAGCAGCACTGTGCTTGTTTCCATGAAGGGCACCTTACACCTGTACCAACACTGAGATGTGTCACTGCAAATCTTCCAGTGACTAAAAACATAAGTCTTCTAAAATGTTTGGTTTTCCTTGATTTATTTTTGATAGCAGGTGATGTATTATTCAGTCAGAGAGGGACGTAGGAATTCCTCCTGGTTCCTCTTGTTAGTCCCAGTCTAGCAGCTGTTTAAATGACAGTGTTGTCTGCATATGGCATCATAAAATTTGTCAGTCTGAAGTTCCTGTAGGTGCCTGTGCTTTAGCACCTGGAAAAAAAATTCACATTATCTGAGTGGGTCAAGAATCTGATTTGTTTTGTGTGTCCATACATGGTAGCATTTATTAATTTTGGTGTCCACTTGACTCCGTTTAAATCAAATAGAAAAAACCTCATTCAGCTCTACAAATAGAACTATCCATCTGCATGCCTATTATCAAATCAGATTAATGAAAGTAAAAGCAGCGAATTAACTTTGGTTAAAAAGGCTTCCATGTGTTGCCTGATAATAATTTAATTATGTTACACAGAAGGCACCATCTCACTAACATGTTAAACTACACATTTTTGGTTAATTGTTAGAGGGTTTTGTTTTCAAGGTTATCAAGAAACTTAGATAATAGTAGGTTTGAGAGCTTTTTTGAATAGTTTATAATCCTTAGCTTTCCTTGAAGGTCACTAAGAAGAGAAATACATTGGCTGTTTTTTTAAATTGGACGGAGCTAACATGAGGGGAAGTTTAGGTTAGATGTTAGGAAGAAATTCTTTACAGAGAGGGTAATCAGGCATTGGAACGGCCTGCCCAGAGAGGTGGTGGATTCACCATCCCTGGAGGTTTTTAAAAAGAGATTGGACATGGCCCTTAGTGCCATGATATAGTAATTGGAGTTGGATCAGGGGTTGGACTCGATGATCTTGGAGGTCTTTTCCAACCCAATCTATTCTATGATTCTATGAAATTGCCTTTGTTTCAGAAAAGCAGAGTGAACGGAGGGTTAGCCAGGGAAGGTGCCTGGGGACTGCCATCCCACTGCCAGGATATTTGGTGAAAAGTTAAAATGGTTATCAGAGAGGATTTTTGTTTCCAGTTTCATTGTAAGGTAGTATCAGGTAAAGGTAAAGTCAAGTTAGGGGTGTCTGCATATGGCACCATAAAGTTTATGGCAGTGGTGGAAAGCAGCTCCACAGAGAAGGACCTTGGAGTCCTGGTGGACAGTAAGTCATCCATGGGACAGCAGTGTGCCCTTGTAGCCAGGAAGGCCACTGGTATCCTGGGGTGCATAAAGAAAAGTGAGTCCAGCGGNCGGGTTGGAGGATGTGCTTCCCCTCTACTCTGCCCTAGTGTGACCACAGCTGGAATATTGTGTTCAGTTCTGGTCTCCTCAGTTCAAGAGAGATAGGGAAATATTAGAGAGAGTCCAGTGGAGAGCTACAAGAATGATTAAGGGACTGGAAGATTGCTCTTACGAGGAGAGGCTGAGAGACTTGAGGCTGTTTAGTTTGGAGAAGAAAAGACTGTGAGGGGATCTGATGAATGTTTACAAATACCTGAAGGGTGGGTGTCAAGTAGAAGGGATCAGTCTATTTTCATTAGCGCTCTGCGATAGGACAGGGGGCAATGGTCACAAACTGGAACAGAGGAAGTTCCACCTCAGCATCGGGAAAAACCTCCTTACTGTGCGGGTCACAGAGTGCTGCATCAGGCTGCCCAGGAAGGTTGTGGAGTCTCCTCTGGAGATTTTCAAAACCCGCCTGGATCTGTTCCTGTGTGGCGTGCCTTTGGTGTTCCCACTCTGGCAGGGCGCTTGGACTCAGTTATCTCCAGAGATCCCTTCCAACCCCTACCATTCTGTGATTCTATGAATATGTGCTTCTCAGGAAGATACACAGATGAGGGCTATGTTCACATGCACCACCCCGCTGCTTCCTTCCATTCACTATATATGCTTTTGTACCAAACACCAGGTAGGGCATGAACGTGTTTCTAGATCTGTTTCAAGAGGATAGGCCAAGCACTAGAGAGTGCACAGTGTGGTAAAATGTTGATTATATTGTAGCTATACAAGTAAGCTCAATGTTGCAATATGCAGGCTGGCTGAAATTCAGTGAGAGAAAGTAGAATTAATTCAAGTATTGTCAATCTATTACTGTACTGAGGGCAGGAAATGAGACTAGCACTCTGCAATAAATTAGTATTATGAGACTTCATGAGACATCTTAGATGAAGCCTGGCACACAGCAAATGCATCAGAAGAATATGTGTGAGTAAGACTTGAGCTATTTTGTCATGAACTGTGATTGGAATACTTTTTTTTGCTTGTTTCTTTTTGACATTGCATTGGTAACAGCAAAGGGCCAGCAGTGTTTGCTTGCTAAACAGGTAATGATAGGCTGATAAGATGACTGTTCTTGAGGAAATGTGGGTTTTAGTTTTAGTCACTGATTTATTAAATTACAGTTACTGTGAATGTGAGCTTAGCTGTAGTTTGGGGCTTTTTCCTCTCAAGGGATTTCATGAAGTATTTATCTGCTTTTTAGAAAAATAGAGCTAAAGGGGAAAATGTGATGGTGATGGTTGTTAAAGGTGTGGAGAGAGAGAAGTACAGGATGGTGCAGCCTTTCAATGAGGTTCTGCTTTACTGCAGTTATTCCTGCCACTGCCTCAGATGAGGTTAAAGTCAGTGGGAAGGCGCACGTAGACGGCTGTTTCTGACAACTGGCATGGGAACAGGCACACGAAGAAAGCCACATGAGTGGAACCTACCTAGCAGTACAGCTGTGTAGAGTAATAAGACAGGCAAACAGAAATTTGTGGGAGTTGCAAAGGTTTGTAACTCCATATAGATGAGAAAGGTCTTTCTAAATTTATCAGACACTTTTCTTTTGAAAACTTCCTTTTTCTTAGTATCTCAAGTTTAAAAAACCTAAGCGAATTTCCTTGGATATGCTTCAGGAGCCTCTGACTGTCAGTGTGATTAGCATTTCCAATCCCAGTGCTGTGATGCTGTGTTCACCACAGTAATGGACATGTTGAAGCAATAAACCCAGAATCTTGAGGGTAAATTTGAAGAACTCCATGACTTTGTTGAATGCATGTTAACATTAGATGTTCTGGTCCTTAAGTATCTTGAATATGAAGAACATGATGTGCTTTTCAGCCACGCTCTTCGCTAAAGGTGTAAAAAGAAAGAGAAATTAATATACAAGTATGTTCTATGTTATTTCTTGTATGCATGCAGGAGAGAGATTCAAAGTAGAATCAAGGACTAGGATTGCTGGCCCTGTTTTCTTGCCAAACAGCAGAGTCCTTGTAGTAGCAGTGGGATTTCTGCTTGCCAGGAGCAATGATTGACCTTGCAACACTTGGGGTGCTGTAGGGTAGCAGATGACATGCAAGGGTAGCAGATGACATGCATAGTTCCAAAGTACCATTTCTAGCCAGGTCGACCCCATTTTGATTGTTAAGAAAAATGGAATGTCAAAAGGAGGAAGAAAGTTTATCTTTGCTGCAAAGAGCTGGTCACACAAGAATTCTCTCTTGATTTTATTTTCACTGGAACATATGTTTCATACTTGATAGCCAGCTCTTTCCCTAAATCTTTGCTTACCACAGTAGTGCAAGGATAAAAAAATCAGTATGTATATAGTGAAGGAAATGTGTGCGGTTGGAATAAAACCATGGCACAGTTGGCCACACATAATACATCCTTAAGAACATAAGTAGAGGATAAAATTTATTTTCCTTAAGAAAAGAATGGCAAATAAACTGTGGGAAGAGGGGACTGAAGAATTTGGAAAAAGCTTAAATTGCTTTAATTTCTTTTTTGGTGGGAAGAAGAAATTAATCTGAATGAGAAATTGATCATACACAATTTGATCCTCATGTAGAAATACTGCCAGTGATTTCTAGAGGTATGGGATATAGCCACACTGTTTGCCTGTGACTATGCTTTTCTGTTGGTATAGACTAATTCACTGACACTCAAAGAAAAAAAGCAAGAACAAACCAAAACAACCTCACTATGAGTGAACAGAAAAACCTACTTGACTGCATGGAGACTAAATAAATTTTTTAATCTGAAGTATATTTTTTAATCTGTAGTATGATTGTTATGCCAGACCTGTGGGGACCAAGGAGAAATTATCCTTGACCTTTTAGTCCTTAGACTAACTGCACACTTGCCGAGTAGTCCAGTAGTCAAAATGGTTAAGTAATTTTCTAAAAATCACATAGATACATGAAGCTGAGACTTTCTGATTTATTTTTGAGCTCTTAGTAATATAATGTGAAAAACTATGTAAGTTTCTCTAGCTGGCCAGAGACTGCAGTCAGTTTAATAAGATACAGCTAAGTTTACCATGATTAAGTGCTGCTTCATGCATGAAATAGATGCTGTGGTCCTGTGCTAGTGATGGATGATTTATTACCTTTAAAACTGTAGAACCAACATACAGAATTAATTTTCAGTGGATTGTTCATGTTATCACTTGTTTATGCTCACTGGAATATTATATGATTGATAAACATAAAAAAAAAACCAAAACAAAACAAGCTCAAAAATAAAAGACATTTTAAAACTGTGGCTTTGACAACAATGCCTCCCTTTTCCCCATCAAGTGTTTTACAAACCTAATCTAGCAGCAGTTCATGCTGCAAAAGATGTTTATAGCTCACTTTATTCTGGTTCCTTATCAGATTACTGGTTTTGTTCTTTAAAGCTCTCAGGGAATTGACTTAAACCTAAGTGTATAGATATCCCTCTCTGCATGGTCCGTTGTTACACCCCAGCAGTTTCTGGGTTGATCTTGGCTGACAGGCCTCAGTTTGGAACCCCAGGCAGTGGGAGATAAGTCAGCATGAAATGCCCACATCAGGGCTCTGCTCAGAAGGGAATTTTCAGCTCTGAGTTATGTACCTGGTTTTACCCTTTAGCTTCTGGGGAGAATAATCTGTTTAGGTGTAGAATTAGCATAAACTAGAAAGCTGAGAGAAAAGTCCATCTGGCAGGAGATGGAGAGGGGAGAGTTATGTTAGAGGTATGCTGCCTTATAGAAAATTACTGGCTATGGTTTGGTGGTAACTCCCTGGAGGGCAAACCCCCAGTGGCACAGAATTCTGGGGGTTCTCCTGGTGGAAACAAGACTTGGGTTTGACTCTTGCACTGTGAGGTTTTAAATATATAAAATGAGCTGGTGATATGCTTTGGATCTTGCTGGTAAGCAGCACATGTTAGAGGGTCTTTCCAGAGTAAAGAGCAGCTCAGCTGATGAACAGCTTGGCAGCATCAGGCTTCAGGGTTGTACCTGCCTACTGGTGGAAGCATCAGCATCAGCCATGATTCATAAATCCAGTGGACTTAGGCAGAATAGAGTATAGAACTGAGACAGTCCCACTAATGCCTAAATGTTGGACTTAGTTGAAATTTTTCAGGTGCTTTGTGGTTTTGGTCCTTGCCCTACAGAGATCGGGTGAGATGATGACTCTGCTTTGTTTGGAGGTTGTTTCATAATCCTCCTTCATACCTTGGCTCTTGTCCTGTTCCAGAGTGACAAAAGGGTTCAGAAGTGCCTTAGCTAACAAAAGCAAAGACAAGTGTTTCATTTAATTTGTTATTTCTTATAAGAGAAAAGAAGCTGTACTTTTGCAAGCAAGGCTCTTCTCAGCATTGTAAGCTGGGCAGGGTCAGTCTGGGTCATTAGCTGGATTTTTTAACCTCTGGAAAGAACACGGGTGTGTTAGTGATGGAAAAAAACATTATCTTTAATGTTAGTCAGAAATACTGTGAGGGGAAAGGTTGAAATATCAAGCTGAGATTCTTTCTACTTGTTATTTGAAGTCCCAAAGACCAAGAGCTTTAAAGTTTTTCCAAGGCTCTCTGCAAATATCGCTGGTGGAATATTTTAGCATTCAGTTCTTGTCAGAAGCTGCTGTATGATGCTGCGGTGTGCTCCTAAACCAACACAGCCCTGTGTGCCCATCTGCTGCGAGTCCTGAAGCAGCTCTGTTTTCTCTTCTCTCATCACAGCACCTATCTATTCACTTTATCACAACCATCTTTTGTCTTATATTGTCTCTTTGTCCCTTGTTCCTAACGCTTTTCAGTATTATATTTTCAGAAGATAAAATAGATTTAATTATAAGCATAAATGCCTTCTGAGGATGGTAATAGTCCAGGACTATGTCAAGAAGATATAATTCCCAATCTGGGGAAAAACTTCCTTCTCTGATCTGTTTTCTTTCTTGGAAATGGTGTTTCCCTTATGTTTCCCTACACATCTTCAGAAAACGTAGTGCTAAAGAATTTTTAAAAACATAAGGCAGATTTCTGCTTTTCATGTCTGGTGAAGGTGACTGTGCAATCCCCTGTAGTCCAGTTCTGCTGAGAACAGCTGCCGTGCCCTCTGACTCTAAGCTGCTCACACCTGATGGCTGCACATTACAGATATTAAGCCCTGCAGTGCAACAAGCTGGTGAATATTCTGTTTGGTAAAAATGAATCATGGTTATTCTTTCTACATCTCCCTGTTTTGCTATCTGTCATCTTGGATTTATCAGAATGATCAGTGTTTGGACTTTCATACTTGCATCTGGCTTGATTGTTTGATGAACAACTGTAGATTGAGAAGAGACAATTTCTTTCAAGGTCTGTTGGCACCTCAGTCTTCACTCTTGGAAAAAAAAGTGAATTAATGTTGATGTTGTGGTAGGCATAGGTTTATTTTCAAGGACTAGGCTTTATACTCAGTCTAGTCATAAAACAATGATTTCAAATTATTGAATTCTGGAATGTGAAGTCATCAAATTTCTGTTATGGAAAAATCTTTTTATATTAGAGAAATGTATCTTAGGTCAAAAATAGTTTTATTTGTCTTCCTCGGCAGCCAAACCTCTATGGGATCTTTACTGTCTCTCAGAAGTGATGCTAACTTGTCTGTACTGGCACTGTCTGAACACAGCAGAACAAACTTGGCCAAATCTGAAATCTGTTTGCTGCTTCCCCTTGTAGGGATTTCCCCCATTTCCTATAGATGTTCAGCCTTGTTGTTCAGGGTTCTCAAGGCATGCACTCTTTCAGGACTTGCTCAATGTTGGCTTTGCTCTCAGTGGTAGAATATATTTTACTGTTTTCTTTTGCAAATACTACTTCAGTTTCTCTGCTGTCTCCATGGTGACTCCTCATTTTCTTTACAACATAAGTAATAATAAATATAAAACCTTCTATTATTATTATGAATAATAATAAATTGCATGGTTATGAGTCTCATTGTAAATTTAAAATACTTTGTAGTTGCTAAAAGAAGAGATGGTAAAATATGTTACTGTTTTTTAGACAGGACCTTCTGATCACTCTATCAAAGTCTAGATGGGTGATGATTAAACCAGCTCACTTTTGCAGGAAGTGTTACATGTGACAAATTGAACAGATGGCAGGTTGGGCTTAATTTGTATCTGAGACAAGAAAGATGCTGTGTATTTCAGTGCTGATAAGAGTGTCCCTTCTTTGGGCATTTTAGCAAAACAAAAATGGTTCCCCAGGCCACGTGAGTAGAAAAAGGTGTAAAAAAAGCCTTTAGCTGAGAACAGCATATGCATCAAAAATGGTACTTTCAAAAATGTTACCATTTGCAACATAAATAATTAGTAAAATGAAAACTTCTAATATGTTCAAAAAGTTGTCAGACAGCAAGGAATGAAAGAAGGATAAAACTTCAGAATGGAAAGCAATGAAGGACCAGCAGCCTGGTTTTTAAATGCCTGTGAAAGCAGGGAAAGGAAGTTGAATGGAGCTGTGCATTGCATCATAGGAAATGTGTACGCACAGCTGTAAATCCAGCTTCTGGTGCTGCTGGCAATTCAGACAGCTTGAGGATTTCACTTCTACTCAATTAAATCTTGACAAAGTTCTGTGTCTCTTAGATACCTGTGGAAGCTTTATGCTTGCATCCCAAGGCAGAATATGCATTTGATTCCTACCCGAGGACATAGTGCACTTGGTGTCCCATGTCTGTTTTGCCCTATATGCTTGAATTTGCCTTTCCCTGGTTGAATGACAAAGGAATGGCAAAAACGTAGTAACAAAGGAATGAATGTCTGTCTTGAGCTGGAAATCCAAAACAAATATGGAAGAATTTCACTAGTGCGTGTGAAGTCATATGACCTCTGCACCAGCTGAGGCTGACACATGGTGTAGTGGAAGTTTTGGGTTTTAATCTGGAGGGAGTAGAGATAAAGCTCTTGTATTTGAAGTGCCTGAAAACATTTGCCTGTCTAATGACTAAGGCACTTCTTTGATGGACTTGTTTGTTTTGTTTTTTTCTTGCATATTCTTTTCCTTAGAGAAATCAAAACAAAATCCTTTCCTAGAGCTGAGCTTTCCTAGGTGGGCAGTGCCAGCAGGAATCATAGCAGTGTCTGAAGGGCAGAAGGATAGTGAAAAAGTGCAAGATATAGTTTATAGACATTCTTCCTTACACATAATGCAATGAGTGCTTAAACCAGTGAGCGAATTTGGTGTCAAGTTTTGAATATATGGTACTAGAGCCAAGAAAAGGGGAGGAAGGAAGGAAGCACTGCAATGTGCTGAGGGTGGTTTTTGTCTAGATAGAATACATAAATAGTAGCTGTTTTGAAGGTTGCAGAACACCAGAGCTTTAATCTACTGGTTGAAATTCATGTCAGGGCTGCTTTGACTTACGCTGAATGTGCAGAACCTGGAAACATATCCTGCGCCAGAGTGTAGAAGATCAGTGTTCTCTTCAAAAGTCGAATTCTTATGCGGAGTATCAGTCTGTGGGGATCACTCTGGGAGAGACATTCAATCGCAATAACCTGGTAATTGCTGCAATGTCAGATGCTGAATGCCACAGTCTGATGCTAAGCTTTAGTGATGCGCTGGATGTCGTGTCAGAGGGGATAGATCAGAAGGAAAGTGTCCAGGAATATGTTGCAGTGCAAGTAGACTTGGTGCTGACGCTATTTTTGGAATCTTTTCTCTTGCCTAGGCAGCATCTTGATGAAATCAAGTAAGACCGAATATGTTTAAGGTTTTGGAGTGGAAAGGGAATAATGATGATAGTTTTCTTGAGGCCAATTTTTATCTCACAGACATTTCTTCTTTCTGTGGTAAGAAGTGGGCTTATATCTTATATAGTAACAGATGGAAAATGGAGATTTTTGTTTGTTTGTTTACTTATTTATACATCTTAACACATCTTGCTGCTTTCACTTTCTCTTTTCTTCACAAAAGAATTTTAACAAATGCAAAAGACAATGTAATGAGGAGGGAAGAAAATGATTCCTGACTGAAGAGCTTTGAAAATTAAATCTCTCATTCCCTTTACCAGTAGTAAGAGAAGGACCTTGTGAACATGACCCCATCCAATCCGCCCCTTGGAGGCATAAGGAAGGGGGACCAGTTTGGGTCAGTGATCCAAGTCACCAAATAAAAGTTAAAACTGTTAAGGTCTGAGATGCCAAATCCTCAGCTGATGTGAGGTGATGTAGTGCAACAGGCTTCTGCCTGATTGAAAATTTGGCTTAGATTTTCAGATCTTCAGCCTGTTTCATATGTTACATCAAATAATGAAAGCTTTTCTGAAAGCTGCAAAGATTTGGATAGTGGCCGTCCCAGTGATGTGTTAAGTTTTTTCTTGCACATCTTCCCTCTATATCCTGACTTTACTGCTTAGCAGAAGTCCATTTTAACTGGTAAGCTCAGCCAGTATATTTTTTGTAATTCATGACTTCACTAAAGCTGTGCTATGCATATTAGATCTGGCTGCAAGGTGAGGTATTATGTATCCATAACTCTTCTGTCACTGTACTGCCATAACCCCCATCTGAAAGCAGACCACTGCTGAATTTTGTATTAAGGAATCCCATGTATGTAACATAGATCATGCTAAATTTCCAATGCTTCTTTTTTTTTCACTCACTTCATTCCAATACCCTGGCACCTGGTGTAAGTAGTCGCTTTTCTGCCTCCTCTAGAGAAGCATATGCAAAAAGAAGAGTTTTGTGGGTGCTGTAGCTTTGAATGCACTGGCATTAGTGAACTGAGAGCTTAAGCAGGGCCCTATGTGTATTTTATAGTGTGATGCACAAGGAAGGCCTGATAATAACAAATCCAAATCAGAACTTTAAGATTAGTTAAACTGTGGATAGAGTTTTCTGGGTTTGACCATTCAGCTTTGAGATTCAAAGCTAAGGAAATCAAGCTCCATACCATACATAGGTTCTTTTATTTATAAGTAAGCAGTTCAGCTGTGATCTTTTTAGCCTGACCTGAAATTCAAGCTTGATGATTTTCTGGTAAATAGTCTGTCTCCTTGCCTTTTCTGAGGCTTTAAGAAGCAATGCAAGCTGTATGTAGAGTTGCAAGAAGAATAAGCTGTATTTCGTATTTACAGGGATCTTTATCAGCCACTATTTTTACTATGCTTATGCATTAAAGCTATTCATTTCAGGTTTTGTTCTTAAAGGTTTAAAACTCTAGCTTACTAAAAGATGACTGGTTTTTTCAGTATTTCCTGGGAACAGTGAAGGAAGATTTCAGCAAAGAAGAATCAGTACTGGGTTAAAATAGAATATCCAATATTTTATAGCTAGTGGGATAGATGTGTTCCTTATAATCGAGCCTCTCTCCCAGCTGCCGCTCAAACTTCATAGGGATCTGGATAGGAAGACCAGTTATCTGTAACTTCAAAACAGGTGAGTGAATGATGCAGATGCTGTCATGGGGTTAAACAGCAGGATCTGTCTCTTACTTCAAACAGCATCTATATTACTCTGCATTTGATTTGCACCTGAAAGTGTATTTAATAGGTGTGGGTACATGAATTTTTATACATACACACTTGCTGGCACAATGGTCCTAACTTGCGTTTTGGAACATTTTAGGTTAAAGAAAAGGAGGCAACTACCTTCATACCTATATAGACTAAATCTCCTTTGCTTAAATTTCATCATTCTACATTTTGCTCTTCATTAATACAGCGCTGGCCTGTGAGCTGCAAGAGCAGGTCTTCCACCTGGTATCTGTTCCTTTGGGTCACTGGTTCTTGCTATATCTGTGCAGGAGCAACCAGGGACATAAATACCTTCAAATTCATATAGGAAATACTTTGTGCTATTGACAAAGTATTGTCCTTGCAGGTGAATGTGAGCAGATTTTGATTCCTTGCTGACATGTGCTTCCAGTCATTAGTTGCCTTCTGTGAAGCTACAGAAAGTGCTGCCATTCCAGCTGAGGAGAGTGGCATTCCCCTACTCTTCGCCTGGACTTGACCAAAGCCTGCCACCTGAAAATCAGGTGTTTACTGTGTATGCACCCATGCAAGAAGTTCTGTTCTTGTATTTGGGACACCTGAGTGCTATATTAACACTGTTACTGCTAGTGAAAAACCTTACCCTCTGCTTCTTAACTTTTCTTAGCTTGCACTAAGCTCATGGCACATGTCACTTATTTTGCCTCTAGATAACTCCTGCCACATCTGTGTAGGTTCCTAAACAAGAAGAATAAAAGGACTTTGAGGCAAGTGATGAGGTTAAATTGACAAAGTATAGGAGTGGAAATGAAATGTTAGACTGCTGCTATGCCTTCAAATGCCCTTTTACCAAGTAAGAAGAGGTGTCTTTAAATAAATGGTTAGGACATGGAGAATGACATTTGGAAGAGAACAAAGGAAGCATCTGCAGAATTCACAACCAGGATGTGAGTGAGCACAGGAAGAAAATCCCAGTAAAGTAGTAATTGAACAAAAATTTTCCCCAGGGGGGTTCTCAAATATTTGTCCTTCTGTCACTTTTTTAGAATAAGATTCAAATTCTTTGGGAGTAAAAATGCATTTTGGACAGTGTTTGCTTAATACACTAGTCAAACTTGAAAAAACAAGCTTACTCAAGATCAACTTGAATATCATGATTGGTTCAGGTCCACTAGAATTTGGTGTGAAGTCATTGCTTCAACATTTTTTTTTTAAATATATTTTGTTTCATCTGTCTTGCTAGTGCTAGCAACCCTCTTCCATTTTTGTAGAATTTGTTCCTTGGAGATGCGAGTCATTTCCTTTTATTTGGATTCATGAGACTAAAGAGCACAGGGGCTGCTGTTTGTGGTCCCAGTATGACCATTGTACTGCCCACCTAATAGGGCAGTATAATAGGGATGTGAAATAACTGAGGCACTTTTCCCAGTGCTAAAATGACAGCCTTATCAATACTAGTATTGAACCTAGGCATTGCAGCTGGAAGGAGGTCCCGTCCATGTACAGCACTGATTAGGAAAGCAAGGATGCTGTGTCATGTGGGGTCATGAAAGCCACAGGGAATGTGGTATTACATGTGTATTTTGTATAAGCAGTAGTGTAAATAATTAGTGAAGTTCTAGTTGTCTCTGTCTTGGGGACAAAAAGAAATAATTTCTGAAGGACAATTGGAAAAGACTCTAATCTCTGAGCAACAGAGGAGAAAGAGGTTGAAAATATATAAATGATGAGTAACTGGAAGACTGAAGCTTTATTTTACTTCTTGAAAATGTAGGTGACTCTCTGTGAAATACAATAGCAGGAAATTAAAACTCAAGGAAGGAGTTTAAATATATAAATAAAATTTACAAGCAAAAGAGGTGGTTGATACTTGAAAGGTATTTATAATTGAAAAAAACCCCACCCTGAAATGTGGATACTGAATACGATCAGGGTCATCATGACTGGCTGGAACAAAACGTGTGCCACAGTAATTACATCTGAATATTCTGTTTACTCCTGCCTACTAAAGAACAGGGTGTATTCACTACAAAGAGGGACAAATGAACCTATGTCAGCCTCTGGTGGGATTTTTGTGTGTTGCTCTGCAGGATCTTGAACTAATCACTGAGAGACTATTCTGACTTCAGGTGAGTGTGGTGATTCCTGTGCTGCTGAAACAGCAAGTTGAATTGCCCACCCTTTTATGCAGAAGCTTCATTTCATTTCATATTTCAATCCTATTCCATCAATAGTTTGCATTACTTATTTTTCTTACTAGCTTACTTCAGTGCACAGAGATATGCTCATTTGTTGAACCTTCCATGAAGAGCCTGACTGTATTTGCACTATGGATACAGCTCGTGTGCATTGTTTAGCTTGCACTCAAAGTGAGCTCGTTGTGAGGATTATGTGATTTTTAAAGTGATTTTAAATACTTTAGCTTATTTTCGTGCAAGTGGAAGGCTATAATTAAGTGAATTTGCAAGTAGAAACTTTGTTTAGGCTATATGTGCAGAAATAACAGCATACAGGTTGAATTCTAAAGACATACACCTATATCTGTGCAGCTGAACAGTTAGGGAAGATGCTGAATAGACCTAAAGATGAAACAAGGGTGAGGGAGAAGCTGTCCCACAGTATCCAGATATGAGAGAAAAAGTATCACTTCTTATGCATGCATCAGTAGGCATGGGATCAAAATGGAAGAGACGATCAGTACTGGGGTGCTGGGGTTTGGGTTTTACCTGCTCCCTCCCCTCAGTTGGTAGGAACCAGTGATGTGATGGTGAGCACCCTGCATTGTTGTGTGCCTGGCAGTTGCTCACCGTAGCTTGTCTACAAACCCATCTGGTTTTACAAAAAGGCAGATCCTTTTTATAGGATTCTGCTTAGCACCAAGTGGGAGAAGGTCAAAACATCAGTAGGGATTATTTTATCAGCATGAGGAGTCAGTAGGTGTTAGAACTTTTTTACACCTTTTTGACCTGTGCCCTGTGCTATCCTTGCCTTCTTTTTCTGATATTGTCATGACGTATCTGGGTCTGAGCCAAATCTGTTCAAGAACAAAGACGACTACGTAAGTTGGTTTGTACTTTCATCTGCTGCTGCAGCTGATACTGGTTGCCTCCTTCTCCTATTTTCTCTCTTGTCCCTCCCTGATTTATTTTGCATTAGCCATGTAGGTTCACTGGGCTAGATTGCAGCAGCATCCCAAATGTTCCTAGCAGTGTGACATCACAAAGGAATGTTGTACCTCCACGAAGACTATATACATTAGAAAAACAGTAAGAGGAAAAGGGATGCAAAGAATGGTATGCCAGACAGCTATGATTATCAGTGTGGTGATCTAATACATTGTTTATAGATTTTAATACATTTCCTGTACATTCTGCATTCATGACTGAGTAAATTCTCCTTTTTTCATGAATTCACCCACTTAACTTCCACTCCCCTATCTGCTTACTAACTTTGGTTTATTTTATTTTATTTACTGCAAAATGAATATATTTTAAAAGATTAAACAAAAAGGAACTAAGTAAATTATTTTGACTTGCAGTTTCCTGTAGGGTATGGTCATTTGAAGGAGTTTGAATTCTTGAATAAAAACGTGCAAGGTTGATGTTTGCTTTCCTTTCTCATTTTGTTACAAGTGTAATAAACCCTGGGTAATGGGTGAGGATGTTACTGTTCTCAGGTTGATAAAGTCTGCATGGAAAGTAGTGTTCAATTCTTTTAAATTACAGACCTGCCACCTTATAAACAAAGTCAATGGAACACAACAAGTTCTTATAAATTTTATCTCTTTCATTTTACAATGCACAATATCCTGCATTTTATTAAACCACCTAAGACTGGTGGTTTAATAAGGACTGGCAGTGAGAATCAGGGAGAAATGTCTTACTGTTCCCAGGGGCTTGCTCCATCCCACATTTGAGTACTCATTTTTAGTAAAACTAGTATCTCTCATTTAGAAATGATGTCATGCTGTCAGACACACACACGCCTGCAGGGAGATGAGGTGGTAGCATCTTGGGAGCGACAGGATAGTCATAGTGTGACCCCTTTGCTATCTTTTAAGGGATAAGGTGAAAAACATTTCTGTGTAGGATGAGAGTTATTTCCTGTTTTCTGCCATTAGCTCATGTACGTGAGATAAATCTGATCTAGAGACTTCCCTGCAGGAGAGTGCATGGAGGCTGTGAAAATAGGAGCAGTGCTTTGCCATAAATTCTAGGTCACGGTGGGTTTTAATTTAATTTTATTTTATCACTTAAGATATAAATTTAGAAACTCATTAAAGCTTTGTCCTTATGGATTAAACATACTTAAAACAACTGCAGGATTTTCTCTGAAGGATATGATAGAATTTGTTGACAACATTAAGTACAGGTGAAGGGTGTCATCCAAAGCTGACAGAGGTCAGTGAGGAGCTTCACTGACTGTTAAGGAATCTGTCTTTAAGAATTTTATAGAGGGGGGGGAAAAAAGCCTGTTTTGCTGCTCGGATAAGTAATAATTCATTACTGTTTCCTGACAGAAACTGTGGGCATTGATTTCCCATAGATTTCTGTGTGGTGGTTTATAAGACTAATTTTTATAAATGGTTTCTGTTTGCAGGTGTAAGCAATCTCTTACTGCACTGTCTGTACAACTACCATTACGTAAATGGCAGTTAAAAGAAGGTACTTTTGTTTAAGCTTAATTTTATGTAACCTTTTTTTATTATTTCTTAATAGAAATTTTAATAGAATATTGCAAAATGGGAAAAAAAATCCATAACTACTTCAGATGGCTGGGAAATCTTTGAGAAGATTGGTTTAGGAGGCATATTAAAAAAGATGGACACATCTTTACAGTTTTGACTGTGTAATTCTAAATATAATTCTAAATCCTATTAATTTTAAATATATTTGCATGCAGAAAAGAAAGGAAGATTAGGGAGAAATAAAACTGCATGGAATAAATGGGTCTCTTAAATACATATATATTCTGCATTGAACTTACTTGCCCTGAAACCTTCTTTTGAGTCTTAACCTCAGATAATGTATATATCTTCAGCAGTTTATTTTTAGATTACACCTTAGCAAAGGGAATGTGAAAATTATAATCTTTAAGTCCTGTTTCTGAAGGTTTAAACTCAAACACTGACTCTTGGGTGAAATCCGCTGTGTAGGGTCTCTGGTATCCTGGCAAGGAAGTTTCACTCTTCCATTAACTGCTCTTTGGGTTGTACAAGCTCCTCAGAGGTGGCTTTTCTGAAACCATCCCTGTGTAGGACAGCAGTCAGTGTAATCAAATGTCAGTACTGTGGCTTTTCAGGCTTTTCACCATGAAGATCTCAGCTGAGAACACAGTTACAAGTGGGAAGTACTCTGTTGCAGGCTCAGTATTCTGGTCCGAAGAATAATTTCTGAAGCACGAAGACATCTGTCCACCTTGCGCACTTTAAAGCTGTGACTGGTTTCTGAGGTCATCCCTTCCCCACTGTATTTTGTAATGTAGCTTGTTGTAATGATGGACAGCAGACAGCAGTTGCTGAGAGCTATTGCACCCAACTAACTCTGAATCAGCAAGTGTCTCACTGTATTTAAGTGCCCCTTTGCAGATTCTCATGCAATTATTGCTAATTATTTTAGTAATAATTATTTATTAGATTGTTAGAACTGTTGCTTTTGCTTTGAGGATGATGAAGTCCTGTTCTGCATGAACTGAAGCTGCTGATTTCTGCTCTTTAAGTGCTGAAAGAGTTCAGGAGCCTGACAGGCTGCTCTTCTGGTGGTACTCCTGGAAATACCTCTTTCATTAGCCTACATGTTGTGGGATCTAGCTTCTTGGATGTACCTAAATATCCAGGTACTGAAGATTGCATGTGCTAGCGACTGGATGGGAGATATTTCTGAAATAAACTGAGGTTTCTTGAGGATGTGGGTTTGTCCTGGGAGCTGTGATGAACAGCTAAACCTTTTCACTCAGTGTCAACTTTAAACATATGTTCAGGAGTAAAATGAGGTTGGCATCAGTAGAGGTAGCAGATCTGATCCTTCCTTACATTTAACAATCCAGCTACTTTAAGTTGAAAACTCTGAATAGATGGTAGTTACTGCTGTAAATGCAATTTAAATTGATAGACTGTTTTGTGAATGTAAAAATTATTTCCCTCAAGTACTTCACTGTTTACTATACTTATAGTTAAGGGTTTTAAAACATGTATGTGATGCTATTCTAATGAAACTTATTTATTCAAGCTATCTATTAATCTCTTCTTAACTATTCATGTCACTTCAATTTTACATGTTGCTGCCACAAGATACATGTGCCTTTTCTGAAAGAAACTTTGACTGTGATGTATTATACTTCAGGGCAAGGTTAAGACTCAGTCAGGATGCATTATATCTGGATTTAAGAAACAGAAGAGTCATGAATCTCAATTAATTCTCTCTTGCTCCTTTTGGCTTTCACATCTGGCATGGCTTTTATGTGAAATAACCTGCAAACTGCAAAATTTGGTCTGATGTAAATTTCAAGAATTGTTTAAGCAGTTTACGTTTTATATACTCATTTTGTTTTG
The DNA here is from genome assembly GCA_013399075.1 of Chloroceryle aenea. Lineage (NCBI taxonomy): Eukaryota > Metazoa > Chordata > Aves > Coraciiformes > Cerylidae > Chloroceryle > Chloroceryle aenea. Next base: position 308,714 of record VWZY01006902.1, read on the forward strand.
GTGAGCTTTTACATCTCCATATAGTTAACACTTTCTAAAAGTCTTGAAGTTTTTATCTGACTCTACTGAAATGAAAAAAAAGATTTTTCCTAATGGCTTCAATGGGAACAGAGAGCTGGCACTTGTCTGCCTTTGAAAATCAGGCCCATAATTTATTAAATAACAAATAGCTGTCAGCGTTTACACTGGATTTACCGTAGATGTCAGCATTTACAGTGGGTATATACAGCATTTACACTATAAATATACCCATTAGATTAATCGTTACAGAAGTAGAGGAGTTGCTCTTAGCTTCAGCAGGAACACTGCTTGGCTGCTAGCTGATGCCAGGCTGTTCCATTTTGGCTTGTTGCAGTGGGCCTTTTCTTAAGGAAATTGTCTGGGTGGTCAGTGGCTTCCTCACTGTCTGTATGTCTGATCAGACACTGTTGTGGCTCTGCTGGAAATTGCAGTATGCTAACCCGTAGTCCCTTTGACTGAAGTGGTTGCCTCTGAAAGGGAGAAATGAAAAGGTCCTGTGGCTTACAAAGGGAGCTGTGTCTCAGCCCAGGATTGGCACCCATGTTTTCTGATGCCGTTGGCAGTTCATGGTCTGTTCTTGGGGCTGGCTCTGCTATCACTTCAGGGAGGCTGGGCTTCTTGACAGAAGACAGAGTTCTTCTAGTGCCTGCAGCAATTACTAATGTAGTAGTTGTATAGAAAAATGCAAATACATGTACATATTTTATGTGGTATCTATATAACTTGAATTGAAAATCAAATTGTTATGCTTTCACTGAGCTAAATGCAGGTGTTCTGATAGCAGGAATAACAACAGAGAAAAGCAGTGGTTGTGCTGTGGCAAGACTATGCAAAATGTGCTGCCGTGTAAAACAGTTATTTTTCTGTGCTGCTGGAACTTACTTAGCATTCTGTCTGTTTGGGGAGCTCAAGTCTGTGCACCATAAGACTACCAGTTTCGATATAGTAGCCTGAGTTCCAACTAAATTATAGGTGTCTAAATCTGGTTTAAATCTATCTTGAAACCATAGGCACATGTAGATGGTAAGGGCACACCGTGATAGGTACACGTATGTCTTTCTTAAAAAGCATCCCTTGGCCTTTCAGGGGCCAGTCCATCAGGTCCAGACCCTCAGGAAGAGCTGCAGTCCCACTGTGTTCCTGTTTGTCAGAGGCCCAGTGGCTGTGGGCGAGGCTTGTTTGCAGATTGTTGACAACTTTGGTGCAGCTGCAACCAAATCCGTAACTTGACAGCATGTCCTTTAGGACAGCTTTATGGACAGTCTCTCATCATTTCAGTCACTGACTTCACATCTGCTGTAGTTTAAAAAAGCTTTTATGTTGTTTGGTTGTTGTTTGGGTTATTTTGTTGTTGTTTGTTTGTTTTTATCCAAAGAAGATGCTAGAAGGGTTTTTTGATTTTTTTTTGACACAGAAGCCAGAGAGAGAAAAAAGAATACAGAGCTTGTCCTGTATTTGTAGGGAAAACTGCTTCTCTTCACACTTGCTTGCACTGAGTAATTCAAGTAAACAAATGATGACCAAATTTTCACTTATTCCCTTCACATTGATAATCTCATCCATACAGCTTCCCATCGTGGCTGTTTAGGATGGGAACATTGTTTGAACTGTTTTATTATAGGTAACATATATCATGAATCATACATATCAGAACGTTCGTTATATTTACAACACTTTCAGAATTGGAAGTCTTTAAAAGAAAATGCTGTAAGTGCTTTCTTCACATCGAAGTAAGTCAGTGAGTGAATAACCTTTGAAATGAACAGAGTCACTAGACATTTTCTCTCTGGAGGTAGGAAGAGACCCCAGAAATAAATATGGACAGTTGCTGTTTGGAAAAGGGCATTTAAAGGAGAGGGTCTGTTCTGGTCCCCATGCCTATGGCTCAGCCCACCACTGTGATGTGTGTGGGTCAGAGTGGGGTCACTGGTCTGTGCAGTAGGGCTGGGTAGATATTTCCAATTCCTTAAACTGCATGAGGCCCTTTCATTACTTTATTCTTCTTTTATTCTTTCCACACTATGTAACACCAACTGCACCAAGTTCTTGTAGCTCCCTTCTTTGGAAGGGTTATGACTTGCTGCTATAACAAAACTGGCATGGTGAGAGCAGTAACAACTCTTAGGTCCATGGCTGGCTGCAGAAGGGTGTGAAAAGAAACATTGAAAATGACCAAAGTGACAAATAGTGGTATGGCCAAATACAGGCCCTTCTTATGCTGGTGTTAATCTGAAAAAAAAATTAGCAGCAGAATTAAGCTTTCAGGTTGAAAAGGCATTCAGAGGAGATCTCTAAATCAATCTTGGCTCAAATTATGTTAGTTTTACTAAAGTTATTCATCCACCCTTGAATGTCCTAAATTTACAGCCATGTGGCAAGCTCTACATGTGAGAGAAAACTGTTGACTGAAAATGAAAGTGCTGTGACAACACTGGGATGGAAATAATGGTGTGCAGGTAAGTGTTACCCATAAGCACGCTGGTATGCACCACCCTTCTTGGGAAGATGAATGGTGGGGACCTGAGACTGGCATAAAGAACATCTTGTGCAGGTCTTCAAAATGCGCTGATGAAATCTTTGTGTTCAGTGTCACATATTTCATTCTCCAATACTTTTGTAAAATGCTGAATTAATTCATGGAAATTGGCAGTAGACCTATTGTCATAACAAATGCGAGATCTGCTGCATACTAATAGTAAATGGTACGTATTTTTTAGAGCTTAACTATAGCTATATAAGCAGCCCCAAACCTCTTGTGTGAAGAGGGACCCACGGGGAGCCGGCCAGGTAATGACAGTCACACCAATATGGCTACACATCGTTCTCATTTATTCCCCTATGCAGTTTGCTTACATAGTCTTCTGAGGTGTCCGTGGGTACATTCACTACTTTCATTGGACATCAGTTGCAAGCACACACAGTAAGCTCTAAGCGAATTGGTTCTGTGCATTCCAGGTACATGTTCTGCACACACCTCTTTTGCAGTTAATACAGCTCGTTCACGTTCCACTCTCCTGCCTGCTCAGTGCCAGGCTTCCCTCCTTTCTGCCCTTCACAGTGACTTTAAGGACACTGAGGACTCATGCTAACTTAGCCAGGGTTGTCCAATCCTTAAAGGGCCATTGCAATTCCTTGTTCAACAAGGAATTCCCCTACACTTGTGTATATGCTAGCACTTTGAAAAATGCTCGAAGTGACGCAATTTTGAAACTTTGTCCTCTGACATTTCTTTGCAAAAAAAGTCTAACTTAATTCAAATTCAATTTTTATTAGTTTAAAAATAAAAAAAAAGAAATTTGCTTAAATAAATCTTAAATCTTCATTCATACGGCCTTGACCCTGTTGCCTTCTTTTACAGCATATTTGTCTTCAGTGGACTCTCCAGCTGCAAAAATAAACAATGTGAATGTCTGCCCCAGGGTCAAAATTATGTTTCTGAGTGTGAAATTTGACAGTGTGTATATTTATCCAGCTGATAAACATGTCAAATATAAGAGATGAGTTTGACAAGAAAATAAGGAAAAAAAGCTTTCTGAGGATGTGATGGCATATGTCCCCTCTTAGTGTTTTCCATGGGTTTTTGGATATTTTTGTTGGCATATCTGTAAGTGTTCAAGGTAATAGTTACGTTGACAGATGATGTGAAGATGTAAGGATGTTTCAGTGTAAGGAAAATACTTATTAATTTTCGGTTTCATAAATTGTCAAGACAATGACAGCAGCGAGAATGGGATAAAATCTGAATACTTTGTTGTGATCCTTAGTGAGAGGAGTCAAAACTGAGAAATGGCTTAGGAGTTTGCTAATTATGATTTGCTTCATGAAGAGAGAAACCATGTTTTCAAGTGTGCATGTCATTTCTTTTAATATAATAAGCAAAAACTATAGAAAAGTAATTTTATCAGGGGGAACAGTAATTAACCTATATTGTTACTGTGAAACAGATTTTTTTACTTGAGAGAGTTCTGCTGGGGAGAGCAATCTTACCTTTGATTATGTGCTATTACATTATGAAAACTGCAGTTTAGTCAAACTCATCTTTCATTCAACAGATTTTCAATTTAATGTAGTGTGAGCTTATTGAGCTTCAATTTGGTATGAAGATTGCTAAAGGTCACGTTTCAAATAAATATAATTTTGCTGCAGTCTTTTCACAGCAAAGCTAGAACAAATGAATGACAGATGTGAAATAATCTTACAACTAAAAAACAGAACTTGTAAAATTGGGATGTTCTGAGTAACAACATCCCTAATTTCTTTTATGCTTGATGAACTTTTATATTGTGGTTCACAGGGCCAGGAAGACTTAATGACAGTGTGAAGTGAGTCACCATAATCTCTTAGATTGATTTCTTGGTAAGAAGTCTTTAATGTCCCTCAAAGTCTTAAAGCACAAGTGCAGCAGATGAAAGGCAATTGCTGGTGAAAATGTAAACTCCACAATTAGCAAGACTACTGTTTGGGAAAAGACTCCCAGCATGATGAAAATATGCACCAGACCAGTAGTATTGATTCCCATCTGCTGGCAAAGAGAAGGAGACTGTCCTGAGAGAGCTGCCCTGGCCCTGCTCTGAGGCTGAAACTCACACTTGTAGAGGTTTTTATACAACTGAGCAGGGGGTGAGGGTTAGTCCAAATTTGGTCCCTACTTTAAGTATTTAAATTGGCTAATATGTAAATTCTGCAAATGAAGGCTCATGCCTACCCTGGGTCATAGGCGACCCATCAAGTTATGGGTAGTGTTGCTCCAGAGAGCAGTGAGTGTGCAGCTGATCTTCAGCTGAGTTGCAGAGAGGGGGTGCAACAGCCTTCCTGAAGCGTATGTATCAATGTACCTGAAAACCAAAACTATCTCTGTATACTATTTATCCATCTCTCTCTGCTCAGGAGTACAGCTGGTCACACACCCTTTTGCTGGTTGCTCTGTGTTCACTTGGTTGTGTGTTGCAGCACAGGCCAGCTCCTTCCTTTCTGCCTTGGCATCACCCATGCTCAGCGGAGCAGTGGGCTTGGCCAGACCCGTGCTTTGTGCCTGGTTATGCTGCGCCTTAGCTCGTGTCTGCTCCAGTATCAGTCATCTCCAAAGTTATATGACCCATTTTACTGCACTGTAAAAACGGAAGCCGTTAGTGGCAATACACCCTGCCAGGGGTGGCAGAGCAGCTGATCGCAGAGATACGCATCAGCAAGGGGAAGTAGAAGTTAAACTCCCTTTTAATTTGTGCTGAGCCATTAACTGGGAATTATGAACCAGTACTGTTTAGTGAAATACATGACCTTTAATAGACTGGGGGTGTGTGCTTAACATGTAGGACAGAGTGGTGTATCTCATTGGATTAGCAGCAAATTTAATCTAGTGTATGGCACTGCTGATTCAACAGTCTTATTTTGGTTTATTTTTTTTAGGATCAGAGTGACTTTGGCTTGACATGTGATCTATTTAATGAACTAAATGAACCGTAGGCTCTCTGGGTTCGATCCATTATTTCAACAGGGAAAGGAATTTAATTTGAGCAGAGTCGCAGTATACAGTATGGGATTTTTATTTTTTTTTTCCAGTGTGGGAAAGCTTTTCTGTGACATGCAAAATTTCCTCAAGTATGATCCCTAAGCAGTAAATCATAACTTGCAAAGACATTTCTCCAGAATATCAGCACTTGCTATGTAGTTTGTGAATTTTTTTTGCTATCCATGATATTTTCTAAATCTGTGTCCAGAGGACAAATATTCTTTTTCCTGTAAAGACATTTATCTGAGTCAACAGATTTTAATTTTCTTACAATGTGAAGATAAACATTTGTGTAAACAGGTTAAACATGGGCTGAATTTTAGTCTTCTCTTTGTGGGAAGAGCATCTTGCAGCTCCATTAGTATTTTAAAAATAGAAAGTCAAATTATATTAGTCCTAGGTCAGTGTGTTGAACTTTTAAACAGTGGTGTGTTTCTGATTAAATATTAGAAAAATGGATTCATAGCTTAAAAGGGTAGTTGTCTATGATTTGTTGTCCAGTTTTCAGCTTTCTATGTGTTATCTTGAGAACTCAGTTATGATGGAAGAGTCCCTGCCTTCTGGTTTTGACACTGTTGATGAGTTGTTAAATATCCAATGTGCTAACACAAATACTTTTAATACAACAGTCAAATGTTAGTTTTGGCAGTAGGGTACTTAACAAATGTGCAGTACTAAAAGCTTTCAATAAATTCCACTTTCAACTTATTTTAATGTATTTACAGTTCTGAAATGTAGTTGGTTGTCAGCTGATGAAAGAAAATGTTTGTGTGGCACCAGCAGTAGATATTCTTTGAGCTTTGACAAGAGCTAGTAGAGAAAAGCAGGAATTGACATTCCACAGTGAGCAGGTCTGAAACAAAATTGGCTGTTGCCAATGTTTAACATGTTCAGTGGCATATGCTTTGATGCTCAAGGGATTGTAGACTTTATTTGGAGATAATGGGTGACTGGGAGAAAACTATCTAGAAAAAAAAAAATTACTTCTTTTAAAATTTAAGGGGAATTTTTTACCATAAAATAAGAAACACTGTGTTCATGTTAAGGTTAGGGCAGTAAAGATAAGGTGATTTTCTGAAAAAAAGTTTACCGATTATTACTTGCTTCCTCTGATTTTACTTTTCCAAAGAGGTTGGCATTCCTCTGACTTCTACCATGAGAGATTTGTCTCTCTTATGAGTTCAAATCAAGGTTACATTTCCTTTCTCCTACTCTTGCCTCAGTCTCTTTTCCCTTTTCCATTTTGAAAGTTTCAACTCCACATGAGTCTATCCTGTAATCTTTTTCTAACCAAAAGATCCAATCCTTTTGAGACCTAACCCTTCAATCTTCTATCTTCTAAGATGGAGCAATTACTTGGATGTTCATGCAAAATATAAAATAGAGGCATTTTCATCAAAATATAAGATGTCCTTGGTGACAAAAGGCTCTTTTCATTACTGGTATTTCTTGTAAGGAGAACTGGTGTTCAGTGACCAGTCTGAAGTAAAAGGGTGATCTTTGATCATTTATTGCCCCAGAGCAGTGTCCTGTGGGACATGAGATCATCATTGTATTTGGTGTCCGTTGCTGAAGTTTTGTTTTGGGTCAAAACCAGTGGAAGTTCACAGGCAGATCAGTTTAGAGGAAATGATGTTGCTGCATGTTGTGCCTCTTCTCTGGTCAGCTGAAAGCGGTGCTCTCAACTGCAACAGCACTTAGTGATAATTAGATGGCTTTAGATAACACTCTTGATGTTTAGGCAACAATGATAAATGTTTTGTTACAGTGTTAGCCAGGCAGCTCTAACTTTTTACTTAGGGATTCCACCATGGTTCCCAAAGACATACGCCTGGGTAAGTGTGGTGTAACACTGGTGTTGAATCTTCGGCTTCTCCTTTCTGATCATGGGAAGCAGCCCTGGCAGTGTGGGTATTACTGAGAAATCAAGAGTGAGCCCCTTAGAACAATCTGAGTTAGGTAATAGAAAACCAAACCACTGATATCGAGAGCGCTCTTTGCCTGTTGCAAGAGGAGGTAACATGGAATCATTTCTGTGGGCAATACAGAAACCAAATCCTTCTGCCCATCTCTCCAGTATCAAATGCCAGCTTGGCGCTCTGTTCATTGAAGTTAACCCTTCACAGGATCTTTGCATCGCTTACTAAAGGAAGTACTTCATTCAAACCAGAAAAAGCTGGTGGCCTTTTAATACCCTCCCTCTAGTTACCACACACATTCTGCAACCATAGTGCTGCTTTTTTTCTGTCCAGTACAGAATAAATACAGGGTTAATAGTTCCTATGTGCTATCTGTGGAACCAGGCCTCTGCTCATCATATAACAAATACTCTCAGCAAAACTCAGCCAGCTATGTTGCCTGCCCCTGCAAGCATTCCCTCTACAGAGTGAAAATGAAACCTAGGAGAATTGTGAGTTGTTGAAGAGGAATGACTTTATCCACCGACCTGCTTGTAATGAGCAGATGTGAGAACAAGAGGAGACTGAGGTGGAAAAAATGCCAATTCACTACCCCTCTCCAGCGTTTGAAGTGGTTAAATGTCTGTCTTCTGCCTGTTTGTATTAGTGGGACAAAAAAAAAGACCAAAAAAAAACCCCAAACCCCAGAACAAATAAACAAAACCCCAAAACAAATTAACAGTCAACCAACCATCCAAACAAACAAAAAACCCAAAGCAGGCAGTTCTCACTACCACTCTTTTAGCTCCATTTGCTGCCCAAGTGCTTTGGCCTACCCAATTCTGTTTGTCTGATGAGAAATGATGGAACTTGCAACTCTGCTGGAAGAGTTCAGTTCCTGCCAGCATTGTATCCTGAGTACTCAAGAAAAGGTTATCTCAGCTGTCTGGGGAAAATGCCGTTTTCCTCAGAAGGTGGAGGCTGGGCTGGCTGTGCTGGTGACTGTTAGCAGAAGAATGTACCATTCAGCGGCTGCTCTCTCTGATAATTCTGCTGCTGTGGTTATTGTTGCAGAGCTTCATTGATATGTGTTTATGCTACAGGAAAGGCAAGCTTATAATTTTCCTGAGCTCGTGGCATGTTTCCAGGAAGAAGTTGTTTTGAGTGTCAACTTTTTCTGGAGTCAGTATGTTGTAATTGCTCCTATTAGAAGAATGGGAGAAAAAGAGATTCCTTATGCTCTCCAATCCCATGCTCTGAGATTTTTCTTTTAATCTTCATTAAGACTGGAAGTTTCTGTTGAGCTTGTGAGCTGTGACATAATAATAATGTTGAGCTAATGACAGTTCTCTGGTAAACTTTGGTGGAGGCTGGACAGACAGTTACTACCACCTAGGAAATAGCAGTGTGTTGCTGGGGGCCATCTTCTGTGTAAGATTTCTTACTGTATCTAGGGACTTTGGTAACACTTAACTGTAGTGTGACAAATCTTGGTGCTACAATACCTGTCCTAGTACCCCTGAAAGAAGCAGATGGATGGAGGAAGCATTGAGGTTTGTCTTCTGGTGGGAGGTTTGCCAGATGGGGTGGATGGGTTTCCTTCTTCTGAAGAACATGATGTAAACAAAGCAACAGAGAGTAAGTGATAGGTTTTCTTCTGCTGTTTCTGTAGGTAAATGTGAAAGCAGGATTGTCCTGATAATGGCAGGAAGTAGTGCGGATGGATTGGAAGTGGTTGTCAGGCTTCATAAACACCACAGAAATGGAGAATATAATCCTCCCACAATAACTGATTACTGCAGATCTTGTGGTTATGACATAAGTCACGTGAAAAAAGTTCATAAGCTTAATTTTGGACCAATTCTTTTTCCATTTTTTGCCACAATTTTTCTGTAGAGGAAAGAGCCCACAGTCTTATTTTGACCATATTCATTTCCAGCAGCGTTTAAAAGGAAGCCAGGCATTCCTGGAATTATTATCAGAATTCCTTTGTCTCTACAGAGCAGGAAGGCAGACTGCATTGTCTTAATGGCATTTTTCTAGCCTGAAACCTCTGAGTCCGTCTATATTTCTCAATTTTCTTCAGAAATTTCAGGATGCTGTCTGCATGTTGTTACAACAGCTACCCTGACAGCTCCTTTATACACCTACTCTGCTTTCCTTGCCCTCAGCACTATAGTATCTGAGTTCATCCCTGGGTAATAAAATAGTAGGTAGTCTGGTTTTGTTGCCTTTTTTAACATGACTTGCAGTGGTCATGTGTATGTAATATAATCTGGTTTGTAATTCTGCCCTGATTGTTTTACTTGTAGTTTTCTTTTAGTTTGTAGTTACAGTCACGTCTGTCTTTTATTGCCCAGAGCTCTGGGAGTAATTATGTCTCTTGTCTTCATTCTAGAAAGTCTCAGGAGATACAGTCCTAGTTTGCAGCTGGGAGAGTATGATGTCAGTATTTTTTTATTTTTCTATAATTTATTATATTTCACAACATTATTATACATCAGTTTCAGTATTAGTATTAATCAAATAGATGTGATAACTGTGACTGCTGTACCACCTGCTCAGGAAATGCTCAGCCAAGGAGCAAAAATGTCTCTTCTGTCTTTTTGCTGTGGAAGGAACAATTTTTGGGTCCTTGTAATCCTATAAAAGATGCCCTCAGAATGTGGCCAGAATGAAATCCTAATAACTCCAAGGCAAGTAGTGAAGGGAAAGACTCTCAACTCACCTGCATGTGTGTACACAAACACATGCATTCCATATTTTTGAGGTTTGTCTTGCTATTCTGAGTGTGCCATGTAGCGTAAGAGGGACCTGATGGTGAACCGGGCAAGAAAGTGGCCTTGGGAGGTTGAGCAGTGCCTCACCTTGTGCCAGGGGCAGAAGGATCAGTAATGAATTGCTTTGCATAAATCTCAGCTCGAAGAACATGACAGTTTCCAACAGCCTTCTTAACCGAAATCATTTCTCTTCTTTTTTTTTTTTTGTGTGTGTGTATTTAGGGGGAGGAAATACGCAAACTGCTTTCCCATTAGTGAAATAACCAGGAAATAAACAGAGCAGACGTTGTTTAAAATATTTGTTTTGTTCTGATGGTGTAGATAAGCAGCTGTGAGAGCTCTCAAGTTTGACTGCTCTGTGAGTCATTGTAAGCTTTGTCTGGATGTCAAAACCCCTTGTGAACTAAGTACCATATCCCTGATCAAAGAAATGCAGATGATTTGAAGACTCACAGAATTATTGCAACTATATATTGACCTTTTCAGGTTCTAGACTACTTCCTATATTTGACTGATTTCATCCCTGTTGAATTAAATGGCACTTCAAACATAAAAGGAGAGGGGCAGGGGCAGCCAACAGCAGTGTGGCATCATTCCGTGTGTGTAAGAGACGGCTCAGAGTGAGACGTGCAGATTCCAGGCTGGCCTTGCTGAGTGTCTGTTGGCAGTGTTAGCGACAAAGGTGTAGGGGCAGTTCTGTGGAAGACTTACTGCCCTTTCTTTAGGGCTGCTTGGAGATACATTTGGATTTTTCTACAATATGTTTTGGAAGTATAGTAAAGTGAAAGCGCTTCATTAACCTCTTCAGTTAGGAAGATGATGACATTTTATTAAAGCCCAGGGACTAGCATTGCAAATTGTGGTAAAAAGGCCACATCAGTGGAAGGGCTGCCAGCAGGACAGGCAGCAGCATCCTAAGAGAGCTGCCACATCTGCTATCCCAGGACCTACACAATCTGTATGGAATCGCTGTTATGCTGACCAGGAAACGGACAGCTGGTTGTTGAACACACTGCCTTAGGAAATCTCATCTGATTTTGCTACAAAGGCATTGCAGATACATATCTAGCAGAAGTAGAAAGAGAGCACAAGGGGCGTAGCCACTATTTGCTGGCACTGGGAGCTGTATCATTAAACAATCATTAAGTTGATAGCTTTTAAGCAAATAGATGTGTATGGTGCAGCTTATCAGTAATGATATGTGCTGTGCTTTGTTACCTGTGTTTGAGATTACTTTTAAGTTATTGTGTCTTAATCAGCATCATGTTAATATAATAGCAGCATATTATGATTGCAGTGAAGTAACTATGAAAAGGGACTGAGAAACCAGAAAACTGTGTTTATGTGGTACATCTGGTTTCCTCTGAAGCCCTGTTAAAACAGGTTCCCATGTTTTATGCATCTCACAAATGTTATTGTTCTGAATCACTTTCCGATGTAGATTTATGTCTCTATCTTTCACAGAATAAAATGCAGCCTTTGATTAGTTCTAAGGTCTACCAATAGTGCAGGGTACAGCCATAGAGATCTTGGGGAAGTCAGGAAAGGCAGTGGGGCAGGGAAAAATGGGTACTCAGGGTAGACAGAACTGCACATCTGGCCACATTAATCGGGAAGAGTGTAAAAGTTGCATAAACCCTGTCTCTGGGAGAGCTTAGATGCCTAAAAATGCAATGTGTCAGGGTTTGACATGTGGTGCCCAAGTCCCCTTTGCCTGGCAGTCACTGCCCCAACTCTGAAGAAGCAGTGGCTGCTGATAGTCTCACTGGAATAATTGCATGATCTCATCATATGAGGACCCCCGAGATAGTGGGTCAGATCACCAGAAATGAAGGAAATAAAGAGGTGAAGCTGTGGCAGGTTCCTGTGTTAGATGGGTGCCTGGTCTGCTCTGGCACAGGCATCTCTATGCCACTGACGTCAGGTTTGTTTGAGGTATCTAGAACATGCAGGAGTCATCTGCAGTTTTCTAGAGTGCTGAAGTAGTTTAGTAATGTGCTGATTTCAGCCAGAGTTGGACATTTAGACTGATTCCTCACCTCTGAGATCCCTCTTGAGGCTTTCCCATCCCAAAGATTTTGTCCAGGGACATTGATGCTCCAGCTGAGAAGGAAGCAGGCGGCACTCATGTTCTGCAGCCTGGCAGACAGACTATTGGAGACATGAGTATCTGCAGATAGTGCCATACTTGCACTGACACATTTTAGGCTTAGAAACTATGTCATTTGAATACTTTTTATTTTTCCCCTCCACAATCAGCCAAAGCAAAGTCTTATAGAAGAGATGGAAGCTACATAGACAGCCTCTCTTTGCTATCGTGTATCTGCCAGCATGAAATGGATAGTTAATTTTTCCTGAAAATTAGGTTCTGTACTGAGATTGCCGGTGGAGTAATTTTACAAAATGGTCATCTTTCCTCTTTAAAACATGACCAGGCTCGGGAGGGACAGGAGGGTGTTGTTATACGACGGCTCTTTAATGGGCTGTGGGAAAAAACGTGATGGTTTCATTCTCAAGGACACATTTAATCTTGCAACATCTTTTACTACCTTGAATAGCTTGTCTTACATCTTAAGCACTCTGTGTAGAGAGATTTATCCCCAAAAACCCTTTCGTCCTGATAATTTTAAATATTCACTGTATTTGCCCACATAAGCCTGTCTTCTACTGGCACTTGCCTAGCTTCTGCTCTAGCCTGATCATGGCAGTGCTGCTCATTGCTCATCCATAGGGGTGGATAGTTGTGTAAACTTACCTTTCCTCTACTTTGGACATCTGCTTCTTTTGTAGTGTTTCCCCACTGAGCTTCCCAGTAAATATCCCTCCTGTAGTAAGACACTCAGGATTTTGGGGAGGACATGCTCTCACTTTTTTTCTGGGTGGGCAGTGTTCTAATGAGACCTGCTGTAACTGGTCCCTCCTGCTGATGCTCTGTCTCTGGGAGGAGATACTGCACTGCTGCCAAGCCCTTGTTGCTTCAGGGACAGGACACTTGAACAGATATCTGGGCCACATAGGCAGCCTGCCCTGGACCAGAGGATGCCTGCAGCCATGTGGAAATGCTGGATGTTTTCATGCCTTTGGTTCCAGAGGCAAGAGGCGTGGGTGGACCCCTTTGCCCTCTTCTTTCCACTTAATTATGCTGTGTGTAGCTGCAAGGCTCAGTGATGCCTTCCTGGGGAGTGCAACCTGGCATGCCTCATGCATGAGGCAGGTACATGTAGCTGTGGGGAGGCTTATGGACAGACAGGTCTGAAATTCACAATTAGATCTTGTGCTCATTAGAGAGTGTGACTCATTATTCCAATATGAAATTGTCTATTAGAAGAGCTTGTAATGCAGCTACTAAGACATTGTGAGTTTAAGAGTGAATGTAAAAGACTCCTGACCCTCTCAGCAGCTTTTCCCGTACCCCTGAGACAGCAGAGCCTCACAAGTAATAGCTGAATTAAATCCTGCTATCTTCTTAGGTTATCATTACGTGATACTTTTCCCCTGACGACTGGGTGTGCCGGCACCCCTCTGCACATGAGGGATGCTGTCACACAAGGCTTTGTACCACTCTCTGCACACTGCACTTCACTGCGTGAAACAGAGGGGCAGCTGGATCAGAAGTGAGCCGAGGAGCTAGAAACAGAGACTTACTGCCCCTATTGCTTTTGTGGCACTGCCTCCTGCCCAAGCATCTCTTGAAGCTTTGATTGAATGGTTGTTCAGGTTCTCCCAGGTGAGACAGCCTCACTGGAGACCTCCCCAGTCAGGGGGACATGTAGGGGATCAGGAAGGGACACCCTGACAAAAGGTGCAGCCTGCAGACAGTAGGATGCAGTCTGCTGCCCTACACTTACAGTCCGTGCCATCCAATTTATTTCATGGTGTACACTGCTACAGGATCCTTCCCAGCCTTTGCCTCTTCATCCAGACTTGCCCCACATAAACCAAGAATGTGAACTGTTGATTTCACTCACACAAGGAGATGTCTTCCCAAGGAAGAAGAGTGTGGATTGGTTGTTTCTCCCCATATTCATGTGGCTACCAAACTTTGTATTGAGTTCTGGCATTTGTTTTCTAGTTGTGGCAAGAAAAAGCGTGTGTGCTGTTGCTCTGTGGCTTCTGTAATGTGAAAGCTTCTTACTGCTCCTCTCTCCAGAACGTATTTGAATGGGGTTTCGAGTCACACAAATAGTAACCCATGAAAAGGGAGTTTACAAGTTGGATAACTGCCTCCTAATGAGATGGTAGATGACCATAAAAATGATTCACAGCATTTATCTGGTTCAGAATTCCTGGAGTTTTCTCTTTTGGTCTCCATTTTGAAGTGGAAGCCAATATAATATATATAATTATTACCTAGAGTTTCTGGCACCAATAGGAAAATTCTCAACCAAATGAACATTTTTGCACTATGTTTCTTCAACATCTGATGCTTAGAGCCTGTGGAATAGAATTCTATGTGGTGAGAAAGGTGACTGTGAGCATCTGTGAGGAGTCTGGGGATAATGAGGGATCTTTAGTGCGCGTATTTGACACCTCAGACAGTTTGACCCTCTGGTCCACTACTTTTTCCAGTAATATTGCTGTTGTTGGGAAGCTTTATGTTTTAATTTCTTGTGTTTTTCATTTTGTTGTAGTGCAAATGGTCACTTACCACAGGCATAGCAGAAGAGGTTAAGGCCAGAGGTGGCTGTGTGGGTGCATGGGGCCACATAGGCATGCATGGTTTCATACTGGCTGTGTGTATGCAGGGGACCCCAGGCCTTTGTAGCAAGGGCCCACTTGACAGATGCAAATCACCATGGTCAGGAGGCACTGGTGTAAGGTTGAAATATCTTCTTGTAGATTTCTTTCTATATACCAGTAGAGAAACCCTCCTTTATCTATCTCACCAAGCCGGTGCCCTCATCTGCCTCCCTTCCCTAAGTAAAGCTCTTCTCAGGCTTGCTGTTTCCAGTCTTCCATTTGATTTTGCACAGGAGCTTACTGAACACCCCTCCCCTCCTGCTGTGCTTCCACAGATGTGCCTGCAGTTGGGGGACACTACTAATGACCAAATGAGAGTGCAGTGTCATAGGGACAAACCCAAGCAGTGAAGGAAGTGAAACCAATAAGGATTTACCTATTGTAATCCACACAAAATCAATTACAGAACAAGCTAACAGCCAGTGGGGAAGATTTTAGCAATAGCATAATGGGTTTGATTTTCTCAGTTATCACTGATAATGTGGCAAATGCATTTAGCAGAGGCTGAAGTGGAGCTAACAGGATATCAAGCTGGACAGCAAGAAAAGCTTTGCTGTTGTCACCTCTTGCAACAAAAAAACCCAGACAAACTAAGGTTAGTGTTACAGCAGACCAGTAGTGTGACAGTGTTACCCAGCTTTTAGCACGGGTGTTATGGATACCTTCAGAGAAGTAGGAAGCTAAAGCTTACCTCATCTGACACCTGATACCATTTTTAGGCATTCATGTAGTTGAATCTTTATCTGAGAGATTTTTAAGTGTTTGTTTGTGGGTTTTTTGTGGTTTTGTTTATTTGTTTGTTTGGGTTTTTTGTAGTGTTTTTGTTTTTTGGGGTGTGTGTGTGTGTGTGAGATAGATGAATTCAACAGGAAATTTTGTGGCATGCTAAAGCTAAACACACAACAAAACAACATATACCAAGCATAAATCAGCAAAGTTCTTAAGTGGAAGCCAACCCTGTATGTTTAGCAGCTTGTGTCACAGGCAGCATTTGGGTGACCTTGGGCATTCCTTGGGTAACTTTAGCAAAGGAGAAATCCCCAAGTGCTGCCACTGTAGAGTAATACCTGCTCCTCACCACAGAGAAGCCTGTGTGGCAGCCTGGTCAGCTCAGATGTGCTCATTACAGCTGCATAATCCTCAGTGTCAAGCAGCACTTAAATCCAGACAAATGTTAAACTTCAGCAATCTGAGTCAGAGAGCATCAATGAATCATTAAAGGAATGGTTAGGGCTGCCTCGAGACAAGGAGAAATATTTTTCCTTATAATAAATGGATAATCTGTGATTAAAAGCTACTGCAACTGAGAAACTGCTATTTTTATTTGAAGTCTGTGTAAAAATGTGTTATTACGGAGATGAAGTAATTAGCCCATGTGCATGATGTGTGCTGAAAAGGGGAAACATGACATATGTTGCCTGAGAAAGAAAACTAAGTGGCAGGGTAACGTTGCATTCTGGATGTTTGAATTGGCATATGTGAGCTCTTCCCTTTGCTAGGATTCAGTTTTGAAGTACTCAGTGAAGTCGCTAAGCTTAGTTAATTATGTTTTTAATTAGGGGGAGAAGTCAAGAAGTGCTGGATCCGTAATCACAAGAAATCTCGGCTTGGGTGTGCAAATTTCAGACAATAGCAATATTGAGAAATGTAAACCCTATCTCAATGCTAACGCTATGCTGTTTGCTGTCCCCAAACTTTCAGAGAATAGGTGCCTTAGTGGTAAATAGCTCCGCAACATTTTCGGGAGCTTAATAAAATTTTGCCTTAGGTGAACATCTCCTGTCTACACGATAGCACTAATCCTACTGTCGCTGCATTACAGGGGAATTCAGCTGCACTTTAATAAGAAGTTCCAGCGCTTCCTCAAGAGGAACATTATGTAAGATGCGCAACCATAATAGAAAATCATAGAACACAGGGCTAAAAGTGACCTTCAGAGGTCATCTAATCCTGCTGCTGGGAGGCTGGAGGCTGCCAGAGTAAACACTGAGCAGCTTCACCAAGTTAGAGATGCAGGTGGTGTAAATGTGCATAGTGTAAATCCATCAGCATGATTTTTTTTTTCTCCTTATGTTCAGACAAGGTAGCTCAAAGGGGATGGGTTGTGGTATGACAAGGTTTAGTCATGAATATTAATACTGAAGTAATTAAATCAGATGACTAGGAATTATAGGACAGGGAGATACTTTGCCTGTCATTGAATCTGCTCCCCAGTTAGCATAGAAACCCTTTCATAAACATAAGGAGCTGTCAGGTAATTACAGGAGGGTTTAAAGTAGCCCTTCCACAGCCTTGCTTTTCATCTTCCATTTACTGAAAGATTATTTAGTTTTCATTGTGGGATGCTGGGTGTGGATTTGAATGACCAAAATCCAATTTGATCTGCAGTTATTATATTGCTGCCAAGACAGTGCAGGAAGAGCAGCGTAACAAATTACTTTCTCTGTTGAAGTTGCATATACCTTAACCAAACCTTCATTGCCATACATCAAAGCAGCACTTCACATAACGTGCTAAATTCTTTACTGAGGTAAATTGTTGTCAGTTTCCCTCATTTATCCCATAAGTGTTTAAAATATGCATATTGGGATGTGACAGCTCTCCAGATTCTGGTGACCTTCTTTAGGAATGTGAATACCAAATAGAGCTGAGCCAGTGGAAAGAGAAAATGTTGACGTTAACAGAATTGAGGTGAGGTTTGCATTATCATGAAAGTATGTTTTTCTCTTTTCTGTCTGTGAGGATGTAAGGACTGGCTGCTGCTGCTTCAGAGCAGCCTTCTGTCCAGCATAGCATTTTCTCTTCTTGCTGCCCATACCTTAATGGCCAGAGATCAAGGCAAACAGTATTATTACTCTCTTCTCCTAATACCTCCAGCCTTTTAAGTATTTTCAGCTTGGAGGAGTTTGCTCTACTTCCTCTGGGATGTCTGCTTTGCTCACCCACTGTATTACCAGTTTTCTCCAAACTTAAAAGTTTCTGTACTACTTTTTTTAACTTCCACAAAGACAGTAACATCTTTAGAAGAGAAACCCATCAATGCACAAGTTAGTCCAAAGGAGGTCTGTGGAATCCCAGTGCTCAAATTTTGCAGATACCTATTGTAATTTGGAATCAGTGATTTTTAAAAATGCAGAAAAATGGAATTTTATTAATCGAGTGAAAGCACTTCTTGTGCATTACTTTGAGTGTTTATCAGTACTAGAAGTGTTGCATCTCCTACTCTTTCTGTACCTCAAATACTTCTCTGGTGATCAGATAAAATCCCTTCCATGTCACAAGTATTGTGCTTGTGACTCGAGATCATTTGAATAAATAGAAGTGTAGGTTGAACCTGGAGTTTTTGCTTTCGGTGGGGTTCTGACCTATTTGCTTTGCAGGGAGCTAATAGGCACATAGAGGGACCTCAGACTTCAAGATGTTCTCCAGTGCAATCCCACAGTTGCCTGTGAGTTGTAACACTCCAGTCTGCAAAAGAACTAAACCAAGAAGCACAAGGAAAGTACCAGAATTTAGTGTGACATCCTCAACCACTCTAATTTAGCAGAGGATGATGCAACTTAAAGAACATTATTAATTACTTGATAGACTGAGATCAGGCACAACCACAAAAAAAATGGGTAAAGCTGAGGCACAGATATGCCTTTGGCAGCAATGTGAGCATCTGATAAAGTTTGACATAACCCAGAAATACCTAATAGCTCCAGGCGTGTGGATGTCTAAAGAAAAAGACATCAGCTATGTAAATATTGGTGTTCTTTAATAATATGTTAGAGTAACAACTGTGGGGAAAGGGTGGATTGACACTGAAATTCCCTAAAAAGAAGATTTATGTCTCTCTAATACCTTGGAAAAGTATTTTAGTTTCAGCCCTAGAGTGAAGCACCATGTGGTGATCACATTTACAATGATGCTAAGAACATGGGAAGCTCACTGGGTAGAATCCATTCCTGAGAATAGAAATTGTTTAAAATTGTTGCTCCTATAGAAGTGACTGATGAACTAAGATGGGAAGGAGCAGAAATAGTGTAACCAAGGAACCCATAGGTGATGAAACTAGTAGTTTGGCTACTGCAGTGTTATGTATCTGTGGTCAACTCTTGTTTAGATGTGGGCACAAAATTATTTGTCTGTTTTTATTTGAGTATGTGTTTGATCTCAACATAGGTAACAGTTTCTGAGTTACTTCCCATAACACAGTAGTTGAGCTTTGACAGTGTTGACATGGATGCTGTTTTTCTCTTGTGCTCTCAGCAGAGGAAGCTCTGTGGATTTGTGTTTAGAAGTTTATCTGTAAGTAGCCTGTAGCTCGAGTTTAAGATTTTGCAGATAAGGGAGTGCTTATCTGTGTACTTGCAGCACTGTGAAAATGAGCAATGAGAGATAAATCTATTTGGGGAAGGATAAAACACAAAAAGGTTTTATGACTAATGACATCAGTTAGGGATCATCGTGCTTGCGCAGGTTATGTTTCAGAGGAGCGGGTGCCTGACACATTTTAGCATCTTAGTAAATGTAAATTATAAGACGACAATAGTAATGTTATGGAAGTGAAGTTAAGTTTCTGTCCTGCTTTCCCTTTGGGAGACATTTGCTTTCAACTCAGATACTGAAGCTGAAGCATTCTTATCATCAGTTCATTCTGCTTTCATTTTAAATTCCTTAATTGTCTTCTGCAAATTTGCCTGGCATGGCAATGGGAGTGGCATCAGGTAACCCTTTTCTGGATGGCATTTTAAAAGTTGTTGGGTTTTTGGTGGTGTTGTTGGGGTTTGTTTGTTTGTTGTTTTTTTTTGTGTATATGTTGTTTGTTTTTTGTTAGTGTTTTTTTTAAAGTTTAATGTCAGTGTGTCTGTATTTTCAATTCCTCCCTCTCTTACGTCCTTGACTGGCTTTTCTACTCATTTTTTTTCCTCTAAGCACATAGCATCGCAGTATAAATAGAATTAACAGATATGGAAATATATATGCATCTAGTCTGTGTGTCAAGAAGACTCACATTTATAAATAAGGATTTGCTAGATCCATCCTTTGGTAGATGACCTAATTTTCCATTCTAATCAGATTAAAAAAAGAGATTTAAATAACTATTTCACACTTCAGAAGGGTTAGGAGGTGCCGAGTTTTCAGATCAAATCCTCAGTTGGTATGAAC
>VWZY01006902.1:332937-361067 GCA_013399075.1 Chloroceryle aenea
TTTAACAAAATATAACAAGAGCAAGTGTAAAGTGCTGCACCTGGGGGATTACAACCCCATGTATCAGTACAGGCTGGGGGCTGATCTGTTGGAAAGCAGCTCCGGGGAAAAAGACCTAGGGGTTTTGGTGGACAAGAGGATGACCACAAGCCCACAGTGTACCCTCATGGCAAAGAAGGCCAATGGCATGCTGGGGTGCATTAAGAAGAGTGTGGCCAGCAGGTTGAGGGAGGTTCTCCTCCCCCTCTACTCTGTGCTTGTGAGGCCCCACCTGGAATACTGTGTCCAGTTCTGGGCACCCCAGTTCAAGAAGATCAGAGCTACTGGAGAGAGTCCAGCGCGGGGCCACCATGATTGAGCTGGGTCTTTTTAGCCTGGAGAAGAGGAGGCTGAGGGGGGACCTCATTAATGTCTATAAATATGTCAAGGGTGAGTGTAAGGAGGATATAGCCAGACTCTTGTCAGTCTCATCCAGTGTTAGAACAAGAAGCAATGGGAGTAAAATGGAACACAGGAGGTTTGGGGTAAACATAAGGAAAAACTTTTTCACAGTGAGGGTGACGGAGCACTGGAACAGGCTGCCCAGATAGGTTGTGGAGTCTCCTTCTCTGGAGACATTCAAAACCTGCCTGGACACGTTCCTATGTGACTTGATCTACATGATCCTGCTCTGGCAGGGGGGTTGGACTAGATGATCTTTCTAGGTCCCTTTCAAACCCTAACATTTTATGATTCTGTGACTTGGTGGAATAATGCATTAGTCTTATGGAGTATTTCCAAAGTACAGCACAAGCTCACAGAGCTCAGGGGATTGGTTGGAAGAACTCAAGTCCGTGTTGCCTTTCTGTAAGATATCTCATGTTTCAGAAGGGACCACCTTATAGTGCACAGTTTACAATGAAAAGCACCAAGGAATTGATTAATTTTAGTATCAGTGTTGTTTGCACTGCCATTGAGAGGAGCAGAGCTGAATGTGTAATGGGCGTTTGAGAGAGGCGGTCTGCTGTGAGAACAAGTCAGAATGTGGCATGGGCTCTGACTCTAGTAAACACAAGCAGATCTCTGTGGATAATACGAGTTTTTTTTTCTTTTTGATTTTTAGAATCAACCTTGTCCTATGTTAGGCAGCTGGAGGCAAGAGTAAGACAGCTGGAGGAGGAAAATCGCATGCTGCCCCAGGTGGGTGACTTCTGTTGGTGGGATCAGTAGCCAGCAGTTAGACAGCAATGCTTGAGTCTTCATGCTTGAGAAAAAAACCACTACTACTTGTTGTTTTATGTTACTGCGTTTGAACACTCAGGCTGATCATCTGGTTAATCAAAGGCACTCACATCTGTTTGTTCATCTTGCTCATGATTAAGTGGCGTATTTGTTTGACTATGATAATGCTTTCGTTTTCTCCTTTGCAGGTGTTTATACCTTGCTAAGAAAATTTACTGGAAGCCACTACTTAGGCTTAATTTAAGGCTTGAAAAATCACAGTGAACTGACCCTTTACGTTCTGTTTTTATTCCAAGAGTTTCTTGTTATTAAAATACCAAGTACTTTAGGTACTTAACCAATTTTTTTTGCTTTAAAAATGCAAATGTTTTAAGTAATAATAATTGGGTAATATTATTTTTAATATTTTGAGGAATATAATAGATGCATAAATGCAAGTCTGAAATTAAAATGAATAAAACAAGCAAATAGGAAATTAAAGGTTTTCCCAGCATGTTCTAAGAATAAAAAATTTTGAAGTTTATTAAGAATGAATAGAAGACACTTGTAATTTTTTATATGTACACATACATGCCAGCACATGTTTCTATTTTATTTCCTTATGTAAACTTTAGAAAGATCCATACAATCTCCAAATGAAGTTACCCACTGGAAGAAAAGACAAGCTGCATTTTGTTTAAATCAAACACTAGTTTAAATGAAGACAGTGGTCTGAAGAAGAAAAGTGCCTTTTTTTTTATTGAGTATAGTACTGTTATTTGAATGTAAAATCCCAGGTAACAGTGAAATGTAGTAGGAAGTAAAATTCACTGGCTCTGATTTATTCTTTGTATAAACCAAGATTAGTTGAAAGACCTCAGCCTCAGGTTTTCTGCTTTCTTAAGGCAGATTTTAAGTAAATTATGGTGGTTTTTTTCCTCGCCTATGACAGTTGGAAGGGCCTCTACCTTTTGATTAGCTCTTGGCTTGCTAGGTGACCTTGAACAATTTATGTAACTGCTCTGAACTTTTTACTTTTAATCTGGAAACGGAGGACCACAGCAGTTGTTAAATGTCTGTCCATTAACTTCTATAGTCTTCATCAGGAAAGACAAAGGTTGATCACTGATAAAGAGTCTTATTTTCTTATCAAGAAAAGTGTCCAGAGCTACTGTTAACAAACCTGCCTGAAAAATAATGTTGTGGTTTGTCTTAGGTCTGGAACAGCACTGGGAGATAAAATGCGCAGGATATTCCTTGTGGGCAAATGCTTTAGAAGTAGCCATATGCTTTATTTGTCTGGAGTTTCATGCGCTCAGGAGAACACCCATGGAATGCATTACCAGATCTTGCAGAAAACTAGGAACACCCACATTGTGGATGTTGACTTCATTGAAAACCTCTTAGATGGGTTGCCAATAGCAGAAAATAGTGCTTGTGGAAATAGCACCCATAGCTATTGCAACAGTAATTGTAGAAAAATATGATGGTTTGGGGGTTTGAAGGGCAAGGACTAGGTGAGCAAGCCTGCAAACTGCTTTTTGTTTTTAATTACACAGGTTAGGGTTTGTCTTATGTTTGGTTTTGTTGGCACAAGTATCTGTAGTAGAGTTCTGAAAAATCTTCTGGATACCTGCTTATAAGAAATGGCAAGTGACAGGGCTTCAATTTTCCTGGAATATCTTACTCCCTTCCTGAAGAAAGGCATTGCTCTGGGGAGGGGAAGGAAATGTGGACACCAAGTTTATTCTGACTTTGCATTTGACTACTTTGGCATTACATTTGCACGAGTTCGTGTTTGGGGGGTTGTTGGCTCTGTGAGTAGCACCTTAAACATGCTATCAGTGGAGATCAGGCTCCATCTCAAAGACAAGGATGCGGGGTGGAAATGCATAAGCTTCTGGAACTGGCTTGATTCCATTTAATGAGAGGAATGGGAGTTTGTTGGGCATTATGCCAAACCAAGTGCTTTTGACAAATCAGATGAAAATATATGATGAGTTCCACAACTGATGAAGGTTTTTGGCACAGCTTGTAACTTGGTTACAGTGTGGTGCCTTAAAATTTCACCACTGCTTCAGTATGACAGTGCTCTTTCCTTTTTCCGTAGCACCTCTTTGACAGTGTACACTGGAGTACAGGGAGGGTTTGGGAGTTGTGGGGCTGCACTTAGTATGAGACAGGTGATGACTCGCACTCAGGAGTGTGACACCTTTACTAAGTCTCTAATGAAGAGTCCTTGCCTTGCTTTCTGAGGCTTTATCTCCTCCTACTGCACTCTTCTTTCTCCTCTCTGCTTTCAATATCCTTTTTTCCCCACCTTTTCTGCTTCTGTGTCTCTTATGAAAGTGCACTGGCACATTTGTTGACACCCTCTTCAGATATGTCGCATCTTTCATCTGTCACTTAGGCATGGTGCTTTTCCAGTTTCTTTTGCTTTGTTTGTCTCCATACATACAAGTTTTATTTTCAAAACCCCATGGACCTCTATGGAAAGGTTTTATTAATATTTAGTGGCAAGAACATTTCTAGAAAAATGGTTTTAAGTGCTGCCCTCATTGTTCAAATGGAATCTGAGTTTTAGTTCACTCTGCTGTACTGAAGGGCAGCTATGTCAAGGGAAATGCAGCAACACCACTCAGTCAATATTTTAGTTTGGTCAGGTAATAGAAAAGGTATAAAAATGCGCAGATTCACTTAAGCCTGTTAATGTCTTTTTCTGTGCTGCACAGGGGGTCTGGTAGTGGTTTATGGTGTAGTAGTGGTTTTAAGAGTTATGAGAAGCCATAGATAGGTTGTAGGGTTGTAGGTTTGCTGTGTTAGTGAGAACTGTGCTTAGCTGTTGTGTTTGCTTGCTTGGGTGGTGGTGGGTTGTGGGTTACTTGTTTTTTTGTGTGTGTGTGTATTTTTGTTTTGGTTTGGTTTTGTGTGTTGCTGTTGTTGTTGTTGTTCATTTTTTTTTTCCCCTTCTCTCAGACAGCATGTATCAAGATAGGATCTAGACTCTTTCAGTTTCTGGCCACAAATATGATTCTTGTTCAAGAAAGCAGATACTTTCCAAGATTTACAGTATGCAGCTGGGTCTTCTGTTGAGAATGCCAAGCTCTGCTGGCTGTGCCCGAGACAGGGGGTTTGCAGCTTATGCTGATGCTTCTCAAATGCTTGTGTAGGTAAGGGTGCGTGACAGCACTGCATAAAGGTAAAAGTGTTTGAGCGAGAACATTTCTGTTTTGCTGGATGGATTTCAGGCTAGTGTAGTTCCCCTGAGGGGCTGGGGCAGGAAAGCTCTCTGCAGCACATGGGCTTTGGCAGTACCACTGCCTTCTGCTACCTCAAAATGACACGCAACTACAGCATCACTGTGGGTTGAGTTTTGCTGCTAATGTTAAAAACCTGAACGTGGTAGTATGGCCAGTGCTCTAGCCAGAACGGAGTTTCTGTGCACGTTGTAGTAAAGAGACTCAGCAATAAATTAAGGAAATACATAGGGGCCAAACAGTGGATTTGCATCCCAGTTACGGCTTTGTGGGCTGTGACAGATCTGTTATGTGAGTAACTTCAGCTAACTGAAAACAGAATTGTACTCCGGGACTTGATGTGGTGTGTAACTGCTATCCATGCCTTCTGCTGGGGGAAGCAAGATCAGGATCTGGCATCCACATGTCAGTTAACTGAAGAGAACCCTTAATTTTTGTAGGGGTAGTATTTCAGGGTTGATAAGTTCATCTGAACTGTTATGGAAATGTGGACATCTGTCCTATAATGACAGTGAATGCATTTGCAAAAGATATACTGGCAGGCACCCAATTTAAATTGCTTCAGGTTTTATTTGTTTCATGGGAGGATGGAGCAAGAGGCAGTGATGGAGATTATCAGAAATTTCCCCTCTCTAACTCTTTGTCCTTGTAATCTACGTTTACCTTTAAATGAGGGGGAAGGCAGTATTGCCAAGATGCTGCTTTGCGAGATGAGAAACTGCATGGGTCAGTGGGGCTGGAGGCTGGATATGGGGAGCTGAGCTCCCAGCTTCCACAGTGTGCAGCACCGAGCCTTGAGGCAGGTGTGGTATAAGGCCGAGTCATCACCCCTCTGCTCCTCCTTACATGGGCTTTTCTGACTCCTTCTCCTCATCTTTTTCGTTACAAGTCTTTTGGTCCTTTTCCATTTCTTTTTGTTGTTTCACTTTCAGTTCCACTGTGCTTCAGGGACTTTTTCTGGGCTTTATGTCCTTGCTCACCTTTTCCAGTCCTGGTATTTTTTAAGTGTGAAATGGCAGGTGTGACCCTCAAGCACGCACTAGTTTATTTTTAAGCACTTCTAACACTTTCCATTGCTCTTTTTCTTCCCTCTTCCATTAGATTATCACATTTTATTTCAATGCATTTCCAAATCTTTCAAAAACCTTTTTGCTGAGATATGTGTTTATTTTCCCTCTGGCATGGCATGGTTTTAGTCAGAAATCTGATTAGAAGAGGGAAACTGTTTGATTAGCATTGTTTCTGTAAAAGTCTGTGTCACTCATAGTCCAGTACTGTTTGTGCCCTCCCTTCCATAGTATGCCGAGGAAAAGGGAGGGAATCCTTCAGCCAAAATTTAATTAAAACCCATTGAACAAACCCACGTTACCTAATCATGTCACCAAATATTTGCTGAAAGTAATTCAACAGCATCCACCCACCCAGTTCTTTCATATGCTTTTATCCTCAGTTTAAATTAATAAGTCGTTAGTGGAGTGACTTCAGTTAACAACAGCTGAGGTTCTGAGCAGGAGGTTTGTCTCAGGGTGTTCTAAGCATAGCAATTCCATCTTGGTGGGCATGGGCAGGCTGGAAGGCAAGAGCTGATGGGCTTGATGATACCAAGATCTTGGTGTACAAAAAGATTCCATTTTGGAGAAGGACAGTTTTTGTCTGTTGTGGGTTGGTTGGTTTGTTTGTTTTCCGGAGTAATTTTTGAATGTCTGAAGCTGCTTTTCACTCATACTCATTTTCTTGTAGAGTCTACCAAATCTTCCATGTTTTAAAGTGTGGTGGTCTTTACTATGTGTGGTCTCTAAGATTTGGAGGTGCTACAGCCCAGGGCCTTTTTCTCTTACAGGTTCATTAGAAAAAAGAGGGCCTGCTGAAAATGGTTGTTTCTGAAGGTATGCAGCCACTTTTGGCTGCTCAGAAATTTGTCTGTGCTTCAAGTACTCTATGAGGATATGTGGACAGCAATATGCAGAAGTAGAGGGTTTGGCTGAGGTCTTTGAGAACAGAAGTTATGGCAAGTAACTGCAGCATTTTAAAATTGTGTATTTTAATTGACAGGAATGTTCCTTGAAAAAAATAGTTGCTGTTTTGTTTAGTGTGTTATTAATCCAGGAGTGCAATATACTGAAGTTTATTGCTTTTTGGTGTTGCTTTTGCTTTCTCCTGCATGTTTGTCAACCACAGCCTGTGTTTGATTAATGGGGAAATTGAGGGCTGGGGAAATCAGAAAAAAGCTTTGAGAATCAGGTAGTGATTGAACTGTCATGGCAGTTACCCAGCAGGAAGGATATACTTCCCAAAAAACCACTTTCCTCTGGGATAAAAAGCTGCCAGTGATGAGGTCTTGTGTGTTTGATGAGGTTGGTCTCAGATGGTAAGTGAACAGAGCAGTGCCCAGTGGACAGGAAAATCATGTAGTCTCGAAAACTTGAGGTGAGGTGACTGCAGGTGTCCTTGGGGCAGAGATGGACAATGTTTTTCCTCCTCGGCTGTCCCAGCGTGCCATGGGGAAATTGCGAGTCTGGCAGTGAGCGGCGTGCTTCCTCCAGAGGGGCTGGCAGATAAACTGCCGTGAACTTGAGCTGTGCAGTCTGCTTTTCACTTCAGTGGCTTTCATTCATGACTGTCCTTATCAACACTATGGATTGAAAAAATGATGGTTTCCGTTGGCTCAAGTAGAAAGGCTCATGATTAGTTCTCTCCATCAAAGAATACCTTGTTCAACACAGAGATCTTTATTTTTGACTGTGACCAGGGTACAGGGCAGGGCTTGCCCCTGGTGCTATGGGAGAATGGCCTGAATATCCTTAACATTTGGCAGCCTATGTGAGGGAGATGCTAAATTTCCATTCATCTAATTTTTTGTTATGTGATATTATGGGGTTGAGTCAGATTTCCTTCGCTTTCTAGTCACTAGTCCTGTGTTGGCATTAGATACTTTGTAGATTTGGTTTCAACAGAAGATGTATCCACATATTTAGTGATTACACTCTCTTATCCTTGTGGCAAATTGTACATGGGTTATTATGTGGGTTTTACCTCCTTCAGACAATGAGCTTTCTGCAGTGGTATAATCCACAGAGAGTAAACATTATACTCGGGAGACAATGTGCAAACCATGCTGTAGTTTTGGCACAAGGGCTGGGCAGGGGCAGTAGAGGGAAGGTTGGCAGCATAGGATAGGAAAAAAAAAAAAAAGTCAATATTGTGCAGCATTGTTTATTGGAATTACTCATGTTTAAAGTTAATACTGATTTCAGCACAATGGAGCCATGATGTTATCCCTCTGTCTGATTTGGTTCCACTTCCATAGCTTTGTTACTGGATAATAAATGAAAATACACATGGATGCCTACTTTGAGTGGCTGAATGCAAGCACTGTGTGTGGATCGAGAGAAGAGGAGGAGGAAGGGAGTAGGATTTCTCCTCCTGTCCCGAAGATCCTGCTCAGGGCTCAGTTCTAATCTGGTTTGGGCAGTGTCAGAGAAGGGACTCAGTGCAAGGAAACTCAGGTTGAGCTTTGAAAGGTTAAACATTGCCATGCTCTCCACTGGCAAGCAGCAGCTGTGATGATGAAATGTGTGAAAAACCCACTCTTTTCTAGAGTCCTAAGGCACCTCGTTGTCGGACACCGCTGCTTTGGCAAAGTGCCTTTTCCTCTTGTTTTGCTTCACTGCTTCAGAAACTCATAAAGCAGTCAGTGTCTTCAGGCTCATAGGACTTGTTGAAGAACAGGAGACTCATGTTCAGCCTGGTCCCATCCTCCTCATCTGCTGGAATAAGCTCCCTCCAAAGAAGGCAGAGGTTATACTGCTTCTGTGGAGTTGCCTGACCAGAGATGATAAGTCCCTGAGCTGCTGGAGGATTGGGCTTCAGGATAGCAGAACGTGCCTTATTTTCTAAGAAAACCTTGTATCTTATCAAGGAAAACGGAAAAAGGGAGAAGGATGTCCATAGGAGAAATACTAATCTTCAGTATCCTACCGACATGTGTTGCGAACCCTGGCAATTTAAAGCAGTGTTTTTACAAGCTTCTCATTCTCTGGGAGACAATAATGCGCTGCATATGGCACAAAAATGGCTATGGAGGACAGCTGCCTGGAGGAAGGCCTGAACTCTGACAGAAGCACAATTCACAGGGCTTTGAGATTTTCCCATATTCAGGAGATTTTATATGTACAATTTGTATTAATATTCCCAGCATTTTTATAGCAATATTTATATTTTATAATTCAAAGCTGACAAAAGTCCTTGGTCAGTGAAGAAACAGAATACTTGTCTTATAAAAAAACAAAGCTGACTGAAGGTGTTTATCCTAAACTAGAATTCTTGTGGTCTGCTTTATTGCTTCTCTTCTTTCCTCTTTCATTTCCTTTCCCAAAGTGTAGAATTAAGTCTGCCCAGTCACTAGCGGATCTATAAATCCTTCCCAAAGAAAAATAAATCTTAAACTTCCCTCCATACATCCCAGCAAATTGATAATAGACATTGTTGCAGAAAATTGTAGGATGAGATGCTGGGTGGTTCCCTAACTGTGTGCTGGTTTTGTCCACCTAGTTACGAGACCCCTTAGCACCCACAGCTGCAGTTTATCTGCATCCATTGCTGGGCAGGAGGGTGAGGTCATATACCAAAGGGGGTTTCATACTCAGACTCAAGGTACCTTTTCTGTGGGCTTAGCATATGCAGCATTCTCTCTTTTTATTGTTTGATTTTTGATTATGTGAGTTTCAGTTCTGCAGACAATTGCTGAGATCGGGTCTAATGCATTCAGTAGTTGCAAAGGTCCTCTCTGCGATGCCCTTCTGGTACTGCAGGTTCTAGGGGCCTGGGCATATCCTAATGAAGTCATGTGCAGGATATAAACTTGCTTTGGACTGGGGTACTTCTCACTTAAACATTTTCAGGCACATCAGATCTGTGAAGTTCAACCTCATGTCATCTCTCTGTGCCCTTTTCTCCTGCACCCACCTTCGCCTTTCTTATTGTTCAGATTACAGACACCCTCAAAAAGACGTCAGTGTGCTACGTGCTTAGCGGGACAATTCAGTGTGCATCTGGGCACTGATTCTGATCAGAGACTCTTTCCACTGTCATTATTTTTCCTTCAGAAATGCATTTCCCATGCAATTCAGTAGGAATTACTACTATGTTATTTCTTTTTTTCTTCCTGCAGTGTTTGTTACTCTGTAAGAAAGGAACTTTCCATCTCTCAATCTTTGAAATGTTTTTCTTCTTTATATTTCTCTCTTCTATTTCTTTTTTTACTCTTAAACAAAAATCTGCATGAAGAATGACAGTGAAGAGCAGGTCAGGTTGAAAGCATCTACCTCAGAATCATCTATTTGGGCCATCTCTGTTGCTGCAGCTATCACATTGCTGTCCATGAATGCAGCAGGGGTATTTTTAGCGCTCATCTGAAGCAGGCTGCTTACTCGGGTTACCTCGACACTGCAGTCACTCCAGGAGATGCTTTACATCCTGTGAAGTTTGAGGTCAACGAGCTGTAAGAGTTTAGGGAGCTTGCATTTGTATGTCAGTGTCCTGCAGAGCCCTTCAGGTGTTCACTAGGAGGAAAAAGCCGCTGAGGTGGCCACTGCTGGGTATAAAGCAGGGGGACAAGTCCTTGCACCGGAGCAGCCAGAGACAGGGAAGGAGTGAGCTGGCAGCTCAGAGCTCCTGGCTTCTTCCCTGGTTGACTGTGCCCAAGCTTGCGTTGCAAACTTTGCAGCGATGTTTAAAAATGTGAGTTTTGTCGAAGGAGCAACTCCAGAATGATTTGGATAAAATTAGATGTTCTCAAAACCTTTCTCTGGAGCTGAAATCACCCCTCTGAACCTTGCAGTGCTTTTGTGGGGAAACACACATGCACAAGAAATTTTACTACTATGTCCTGATTTTCCATATAGACACCCTTGAGGGACAGAGTGTTTGGGTGACACTCAACAGTAACACCTGAACTGCCTCACGTGGTCTTGGCTACTGTGGCACAGAAAGAGGGGGAATTGGGAGTAAAACATGCCTTCAGTGCTTCTCAGCCTTTTTAAAAAGAACAATAAATACTTGAAGTCTGTTTTAATTAGCTACCGACCCTTTTCTTTATTAAATAGTTCTTAATTTTTTGCGAAGGATCCCATTAGGATGCCAGGAGGGGCGGAGGGGAGTTACTGCTCTGCAAACGAGCCAGCTAGCGTCAATGGACATGGCTCAGCCTCTCAGCAGTCTGACTCAGTGGTAAATGCTCTGAAGGTAATGCTCCTCCTGTACAGTCCATGCAAAATGTTGTGTCTGTTACTCAACACATGTCGTATTGTCCTGGCAACATTCCTGTGGACACCACTGGGATGTTACTGTCATGAGTGGGGTTGTTTTCCTGTGTGTCACTCATTGCATCTGTGGACTGTGTGTTTTTTGGCACAGGGATCTGGCCCTTACAATGGGGGTGATACCAGTGGTAGCTGCTCTCCAAATCACTCCAAATCACTTACACTTGTACAGTTTTTCTTTTAAGCTGAAAGTGGTGTCTTTCTGAATAAGGAAGCCTTTCTACTTCACCTGGGATGCATATTTGTTCTCCAGTGGAATATAACGGATTCCTGTAACCCCTGCAGAGAGAAATCCTTTAATGCAATGATACAGCCAATGTGCATGGTATTTCATAATGAAAATAGCAGAACTCTGGGCTGAAGACCATGCATCATGATCCCAAGGTCAGTGCTGAAACTTTTCTGAGAGCAGATGTGGTTTACTCTGAAGTCAGGTTTGGATTGCAAAGACCTGTGTTGCATTGATAACAGCAGTTGACACAAGAAATCAGAGGGGTAAACCTGAAATTTCTTACCTATGTTAACAGTGAAACTGTTGCAGTTAATAAATCTTAGAAATCTGTTACAAGATGCAGTGTTTTATCAGATGTTCTGAATCAACAAGTGGCTGAATTCCCTGTACCACCACAGCCATGGTTGTCAGCTGTGTCCATATTCCTCTGGAGAGGATTAAAAACTGATGGTGAGCTGAGCAGAGAGCAGGGACTCCATGTTCCTGTCTCCTAACAGTGGTTCTGACATGATTGTTTTCAGGTGCTTTGTACATGTTTTGTCTCCTGGACTCCATCCATGAACTAAACTGTTTTAATATTCATTCAGTAAAGTGCGTGTTAGAGAATCATGGAATCGTTTAGGTTGGAAAAGACGTTTAAGATCATCAGGTTCAACCAGTGACCCAGCACTGCCAAGTCCACCACTAAACCATGTCCTTCAGCAGCGCATCTACATATTTTTTAAACTTCTCTGGGGATGGGGACTCCACCACTGCCCTGGACAGCCTGGGCCAGGCCTTGACAACCCTTGAGGGAAGAAATTGTTCCTCAGGTCCAATCTAAACCTCCTCTGGCCCAGCTGAGGCTGTTCCGTCTTGCTATGTCACTTGTTATTTGGGAGAAGAGACCAAGTAACAAGTGAGAGTGAGGTGGTCTCCCCTGAGCCTCCACTTCTCCAGGCTGAACAATACTGTACCCCTGAGCCCCTCCTCCCAAGACCTGTGCTGTAGACCCCTCACCTTATTTCCTATCTGACAGATGTACAGGGGCATAGTGGTTACTTGTGGGGTTAGGTGTGCACTCCTTCAGGGGAGAACTAGAAGGGACTTTTGTAGATACTTGCTCTGTTTTTGAACTTTGTGGAGATGCACAATGAGAGCTCACTGCTGTTGACTTGCCTGGACATCAGTTTATGCGCAGGGTGATTATCTTTTACATGGCTTGGTGACATTGACTTCTCCCCTGTGAGCCTGAGGAAATAGGTTTATGCAAGTGATCTATGCACAAATTAGAGCAATCAGATCCCTTCCTGTAACATAAAAACCAGGCATAGTGCTTCACTGCAATCACCTCACCTGTTTCTGTGGCATCTGAAGTGGGGAAGCAGCATCAGAGTGCTTGAGCCCCTCTCCATGTGCACACAGTTGCATGTCCCCTCCATAATGGCCACCCAAACCATGTCCCCATTGGCAGCTCTTTGCCCATGAGCATGCTGGTCTCTCCCTCATACAGAAGAGGTATGGTGAACCACTGTTCTCAGCTG
Organism: Chloroceryle aenea; assembly: GCA_013399075.1. NCBI lineage: Eukaryota > Metazoa > Chordata > Aves > Coraciiformes > Cerylidae > Chloroceryle > Chloroceryle aenea. The sequence goes on from VWZY01006902.1 coordinate 345,470, forward strand.
CTGAGGAGCTCCCATGTCAGCAATACTCAAGGTTCTGTGGGCATCATACATGTATTTCACCTGCTGCTGCCTAGAAAATAAAGCTATACCAAGTAATTTTGCCAAGACATGATGCGTAATTAGGAAAAAAAGCCTTTTATAAAGTTCTCTTAAAATACTCATTGGTGAAGACACTTTCCTGAATGGAACATTTAACAACATGCTTTTGATAACCTGTAATAGCTAGTTGATGTTAAGTGAAATATTTGAACAATGGCTGATACTGTGGTTGCTGAAATGGATTGATAAGAAATACACAGAACTTAGTCCAATATGATGTGAAAGCTCAGCTTTTCATTTGCTAGGAGGTATTGCATCAGGCAGAAACAGAGACAAATGATACTGTTACATGTGAAATGGGAAATGAGTTGTCAGCTATACAGACTGCCTAGCCTACCCCATCCCAACCAGGGAGGAAACCCTGCTGTTTCCTGGAATGAAGCAGATGGGTTTGATCCTGCATTTCTGGGGAGTGTAGAGCTCCCAGTTGCATCACTTAACATAATCAGGTGCAGGAGGAAGAACAAGCCAAAGAAAGGAGTCTGCTTTTCTTCACATTCTGGCAATTTTGAATTCCTGGGAGCAGGGGGGGAAGTCTTTGTAATAAAACCTCATTGTTAATGTGATCTCCTTCTGCACAGCAAGAAATCTAAAGAGCAGGAATGGATTTTAAAGAGAGAGAGACCCCTAAGAAAACAGAGGGAGGTCATTGCTAAAAATGGTGCTGTGCTTTTCCTGAGTAATGAGGAGACTAAAAAAAAAAAATATTAAAAAAATCTCCTCTGAATCTCCCACTGGTAGAGTTAGAAAGTTGGTGTGAAAGAGAAAGCAGAGCTTTGCCGTGCTCTGAGAAAGGCTCTTCCATGACCTGACCCAGGTTATGCAAAGTGATTGAAATTGTAACGTGTCCCCCCATGCTGGGGCTGGGGCTGTGGCTATCTCCCCCACCCTGCCAGCTGTTATGGGATGATTCCCCATGTGCAGATGGTATCATATAAGATCTATAAGTAGGTATTTGATATGGCAGGATGGCTTTGTTTCCTCTTTCAGGCTGTACATGACCAAACTGGATTGTGCATTGAGACATGCATATTCCACATAGGTTTGCTGCGCAAACCAAGATTTATATTTATGGAGTGATGATTGCTATCTAGTCTGACTGCCAGAATCACCAAGGGCACAAGTTTATTGTGAAACCTGCATCAGGTTTTCCTATCATGTGCTCAGTGTCACCTACTGGAAGCTCCACTATACCAACTACAAATTAAATTGAGATATGCTTTAATAGAAGAAAAGGTCTGAGGCTAAGTATAGAAGCTGCTGCAGAACAGTGTTCTGTGGTGTCCAGGAGGTGAGGCAAGAAGATTTAATGATCCCTTCTGCCCTGAAATCCAGAGCGCCATAATCATTCTAATTACCTTTAATGCAATTGATCAGTTATGTATGTATGCCCATACTCAGGAATGCCACCTGAAAGCTTAAATATACTAATGCCCTTATTAATGGCTGCAAAACAAATTTGAAAAATAAAATTTCCCTTTCTTTTTCTTAAACATACTTTTGTCTCGGAAGCTCAGGAAAATAGAAATCAGCAGGCTGTTGGAAAACTCTTGACACTTTTACTATTAGTTTAGTGAGACAGAAAAAGCAGTGGCTGGAGAAATGTGTGGTCTAAGTTTAAAGTGTTTCATTTTATATTCCATGATGAGCCTGGAAAGACCTGAAGATGCAAAGTATTTTTTGTTTAAATGGTGATAGTAAGTCCTTGAAGATTTTACTTGGAAATTAAGTCAGTTACTGTTTCTATAATGAAATTAGGAACACTGTAATTTTAACATGTTGGTTGGTATTGATTTGAAAAATCTATGTGTGATAATATATCTGGGATGAAGTACTATGTGACTCAGCTGACCTGAATTTATTCTTCATGAGAATAAACTTTGGCAAGTAGGATTAAATCTGAAGCCTCAGTTTCCCCATCTCTACAATGACAACTATGTATTTTCATGCCTATGCTATTGTTTTGCAATTTATAGTTTAAAAAGCAGGTTCTAACTAATATGTATGTAATAGTAATCCATAATAAAGGTTCTCATGATGTAAGTAATACTGCTTCTAAAATTATAGTATACTAAATTTGACACTATGACTTAATTTTTGTAAATCTGAAATATATACTTGTGTTCTGTTCTGCCTTTTCTCTTTGCTCCCATTCAGAGCTCTGCTGCTAGCATTGAAATTCTGCCTTCTGACTTTTATATTCTGTGTCTGCTTTGACTATCAATATATTCTTATACTTTTAAAATAGATTATTTCCTTTCTTACATTCCTCTAGTCCATGTTAAAAGTACAGTGGATTTGTGATTAACTATAATGTTTCTTTTCTTTGGCATTCTCATTTCAGTTCCTTCCAGTTTGTAGCTCACTGCTTTACACATTGTGGGTATTCTACATGAACCATTTGCCATGGCATCATTTTGCCTGTGAAAACAATGGAATTATGACAGGTTTCGTTTTGGACTCTATAATTTTGAGGCATAGTCTTGATTGGTGCCAAAATACAATTTGGATGTATAATTTGTGTTGTAGAAACTTTATGGTTTTATATGATCATGCTGATACTTTATTAAGATAATGGATGTGGGAATTCTCTCTTCGGGATGTGGTATTGGTGCCACCCCATCAACAACATATTTGGGAATGGTCTTCATTGGTATTTATATATAGAAGTAGCAATACATAGGAGCAGGATTAGGGGTAGTTTATTGTGTATTAGTGAAGATGGAGGTAAATTCAAAGCACAGGAATGTTTGGATTAAGTCTGGAGGGTTGCTCTTCATAATTTTCCTCAGACTGACGGTAAGTTTCGTTTGGAGGGCTGCAGCAGTTCACTTGGGCTGGGACTTAAAAGGAAAATGGGATGTGCCATATGGGATTGTCAGTGTAGATGGACAAAGAGGGGTCAGGGAGCCCAGAGATCTCCATGAATATTTCGTGCTGTACATGAAGTACCATGGGCCTCAAATGTTACCACAGCCAGCTGCTCTCATCTGCAATTAGAGTGCAGCTTTCTGCCTGGCTCCCAGGGATGAGATTTCTCCATGCTTTCACTATGGTGTGGTGGAAGTAAGCTAGAAATTAATTGTCATGACTGTATCGTGAGCATCACAGCTGTCCTTCATTCAGTCAAGCTTTTGGCTGAGATTCTGTGGTGAATTTTATGGTACTGGGCTTTTTACTCTGTCATAAGTATTTAGAACACATGCAGGTATACGTAAGTATTATCTTTTCTTTTGAGTGCTTGTAAATGCAAAGTAATTCCATTAGAGCTGCTTGTGACAAGTCAGTGTTAACTAGTGAACTGAGAAGAAACAACTCTATATGCAAATCCCAAATGTATGCACAACGCATAGGGCCAAATAACTGTGTGCAGAAGGCAGCAATATGTACAGCTATCATGATTGTGCAAAGAACAGCATATATGCCAGCACAAAAGGAGAGTTTGGTGATAAGTCTGCAGAAATTTAGCCTGTATCATCCTGTGTTTCTGAAAAGGAGGCAAATAAAATTACTAGTGTGCCTTTGAGACCCTGTTGGACTGTGTGCACAAGCAAAAGTGGTTCCTAATAAAGGTTTCTCCATTTCCCATCCATAACAATAGTAGGACACTATGCCTTTTGACCCCGCCTTGTCAATTTGCTTAGGATGTTGGCTTTCCAGAGCTGTCTTGTATGCATTTGACTCTTCCTAGCAATCAGGGGCCATGTATTCAGTTGGAAATAAAGGACTTTGTGTCACCTTTTAGTTCATTACTGTGTCAGTGTTAGCTGTTTGGTAAATATTGTCTAATCACAGAATCACAGAATCCTAGGGGTTGGAAGGGACCTCGAAAGATCATCTAGTCCAACCCCCCGTGCCAGAGCAGGGCCACCTAGAGTACATCACATAGGAACATGTCCAGGCGGGTTTTGAATGTCTCCAGTGAAGGAGACTCCACGACCCCCCTGGGCAGCCTGTTCCAGGGCTCTGTCACCCTTACAGTAAAAAAATTTTTTCGAATATTCAACTTGAACCTCCTATGCTCCAATTGCTCCAATTTACACCCATTCCCCCTTGTTTTTTGACGAGAAAAATTGTTGAAAGGCATATGTAGGCACAGTGTGCCTTCTCACAAAAGCTACCAAAGAGACTTTGCCTTTTCATAATAGTAAGTTAGGAAAACCAGCAACTAAACATTGAAAAGAAATGCATCATGCATCAAATCCAGCCCTCCGTCATTTTGTAGGGCTTAGTTTTAGACAGCTGTTTTGGGAGGTTTCACTGAAACCCCATGTTTCATGTTTTCTCCATGACATTGTGTTTCACAATATAGTGAACAGTTCTTATTATAACTTTTGATTTCAGGCTGCAAGATTCTGGTCATGTGAAAAGTTTGCAGGGTTTGGATTATGGCCACCCTTTACTATTAAAGGTGGTCAGTTCTCTTTAAAGGACTTTAGTTTGTTTGGCCCTTCATGGTAAGACTATAGGCTTACTGCTTCCAGTCTTGAGTGTTTCTGCTTTTCATGCTTCAGGTTTTCTTCAGCAAAGGCTTAGAGGACCTGGGTTACTTTGCCATCTCTTGCACAGAACAACAGGAGGACCTTGGGGTCGTTCTGCCTTTGCTCATCAGCTGTAGGGATGGTCTTTTCAGGATGTCTACTTCCCAGCACACAGCTGCTTTGTGTTTATTCAGTTCCCACTAATGCAATCTCTGTTCACTCCCAGGCTTTAGACACTATTAAAATATGAATGGAAAACAGGTTTTGCCTTTCTTAATCATCATATCACTATTGGTCCAGAGATTAATGAATGATTTAGTAGCAGTTAAGTTTAGCTGGTTGCTAGTTGATTATTATTAAACAGAAGTAATCTTAAATTGCAATACAAACTACAGTGGTAATCACCACTCTTGTTTCTGGTGGCCCCTGGAAGAAATGCCTGGTGATATGATAAAAGCTACTGGTTCTCCTGCTTGTAATTGGTCAATTTTTTAAATAAATCATTATAATATACTTTCCTGGTTTTGGGGGGTAAAACTTCTCTGCATTTTTAATTCCATGATTGTAACATGGATGTTATGCAATCATAAAAGGGAGCAGAGGTGAGTATGAGGAAGGAAACCATTATAATGTGCAGTCCACACTAAGAAAAAAACCTGCTAACTTCTACCAAATTGTAGATATTGCTCTGGTTCAACAAAACACACAAGCGTGTATAGAACAGTGACTGTGCACAGTTCCTCTGATCTCAAGGAAGAACAAACGAAATACAGACTTAACACATTGCTTGATTTTAAAAGAGCAAGTAAATTCTTTGAAAAAGAGAACTGCTCTGTGCTTTTTAATCTGGAAATGTTTAGCCTACTCTGGACTGAGCTTCATGCTTCTGAATTGCGTTCTGCAAGAGATGTGGTTTGGGAAATAGTCGAACAAAGGTTCATTTGAGGCCTGTAAATGCCCTCAGTCTTGTATCTGAAGCATAAAATACCCTGGTGATGCATGTGCTAGTTCATTTGTCTCTCTTTTCAATCATTTTTACCTAGAAGCATGTGCTTTCTGTGGTCACAAGGAATGTTTTATCCCTTGAGAAATGTTCTCTCGTTGTGTCTCCCTCCCCTCTGTCCTTACCTGTGCTGCATGGTCTGTGTAATGAACATGTGGTGTGTCCAGATGCATGTCTATGTGAACACCAGTACATCTTAACTGGTGATAATGAGATGTCTTTCCATCCCTCTCTTTAGGTTGTGTGGAGGAAGCTTGGAGATGCTGCAGGGTCGTGCCCTGGAATTAGACAACATTTGTCAGGAAATCAGTATAAAGGACCTATGTAAAAGGCTCTGAGCAAGCCCTGTCTGTGAAGAGAAGGAGTTTGAACTGCTGACTAGAGAGAAAGAACTGACCGTGTCCACAGTGACTTCCCAGCTGATGACGGGGTGTCTGCAAGCACTGCGAGAGACTTCGCTGGAAACTAGTAGAGATTCTGCACGGAGATCTTTCAGAGGAGCTGTGTTGTCAGTGTCCCCCAAATGCTGCTCTTTTTAGTTTACTGGCTAGTGAAACTCTGCTGCCGCATCGTCACTCTAACACACCATGTTTAGAAGCACTGAGGTATTTCCAGCCTAACTAAAAGATGATTTGGATTCTACAGGAGTTACATGAAATAAGTTTTATTTTGATTAGTTACAGTGAATGTCTAGTAAGTCACAACAACTTTTCCACTGGATTTAACAGAGTTTTTTTCACCAGACTGGAGAGACATTGATAAACTGTGCCTTTGGTCTTCATAGGTCTGAGAAAGTCACTTCTTAGTAACTCACACTTGAGACTGTAAAGTATTGCTTAATGGTGCTTAGGCAATTTCAGATGATTTTTTTGCTTTGGTAGAATACCTGCCTTTGGAGGTGCTAAAAGACCATAAAGTCTCCTAACCAGCCAGTAGTGTAGCATAACTACAGTCCTTGTAGTGAAACATAATTTCTTTCTAAATGAAAGTGAAGATAGCTTTCTTTTTGACTTGATTTTGATGCACATGTTCTGAAGACTTGAACAATGTTTGCAGCCCTCTAATGAACAGAATATTTAAGTGTCACAATTACAGGTCTCCAGTCAGAGTTTCTGTCAGAATTGGGTTGGGCTTTAGGTTTGGGGTTTTTTTGAAGGTATTTTCCTATTGTCAGGATGATAATTTCTACCGTTTAATTTAGACATGCTGGTTTCTTTAACAAGAGTATGTAAGGATCTAAAAGATTGCACTGCATTATAAAACAGCTTTTCTTGCCACTGCAGTGTTCTTTCAGAGAAAAAGGTTTTATTATCCTCAGAGCATGTCTTTCATTATTATGAGGCAGAAAGCTCTTGTTCAGATTGCCTGAGATTGGACCAGACAGCGCCCTAGATGTGCTTAGTTGACTTTTATCTGTGTTGTGTGTATTGAATTGCAATGATAGGTATTTTGTGTATATCTAAAAGCAATGATAGTTTCATGTATGAATGTGCAACAGGCTTGTGACTGAATGCTGTTGCTTAACTTTTACTATAGCTGAGTATCAAAAAGACTAATAAAAAAAAGTAGGAATGCAACAATTCCTGGATTTCTAGTTTGTTCTTGGTTACTAAGATTTGAGCCAAAGTCAGAACCTTTGTTTTCTCTGAGCTTGCAACATGCTGTATTTGTGGGCTATTTGCAGTGGAATGTAGCTCAGTCTCTGTACAATCTTTTGTTATATAGGAGTATGATGTAGATCTGCTAACTTTATTCAGAGAAAGAGTGTTAATTTGCAGCAGTAATTATATTGGTTTCAGTTGTTATTTTTCCTTGGTACCATTTGATGTAAGGTTTCTGATCCAGCATTGCAAAACTCCTGTTCTCTCTGTCTCCTTGAGTTGAGATGCAGCATCTGGCCTTCTGTTTTGTAGCGTTACACTCTTGGGTAATTTCTATATATAATCTAGCCCAAACAGTTGTCGGTTATCTTTATGTGTTGTTTTCTCCCATACATACTGTTTGCATAGTTAAACTTAAATTGTTGTATTCCTATATATCTATATATACATATGAAAAAATGTAAAACATGTACTTGTGCCTGCAGTATGTATGTGCAGGGGCTAATTTGAGGGACACTGGTCTTTTGACACTACACTTGTGTAAATTTTGATACTGTATTAAAACTATTTTTTTACAGTTCTGCATACAATTGAGTATCAAGTATCTGTGTTCATCTTAGCAACGGTAATAAATTATAATATCTCACTGTTGTTTGCTCTCTGTTAATGACAGAAGCTGTGAGCTGCTTGGGCTCACATGCAATTTGCCTTGAAGGAGCTGTTTGAAATGTTTCCTGCTTGGCTGAGAGATTAGTTGTACCTTGTGGAGTTTTGTTTGCTTTCTCTCCAGGTACTTTAAAATGCCCTAGATACCCGAATTGCTTCTATTTTTTTATGCTAAATAAGGCAGCTCCAAATTGCCACCAGCTGCTTGCCCCACTTGTGAAGTATTAGATCCCCGGCTGTGCTGCAAGGGCAGCCCTGGGACACCTGTGTGGGGCCCTTCCTGACCCCTTCTTGCACAAAGTGTCATCCAGGCAAGGATGGGGAGACATGCTGCTCCTGGAGATGTTTTGATCAGGTAAGAGACACAGGCATGTTTGTGGTGCTGGGGAAGGCTGGCTGTGTCCTGCTGCGTGTCGGTGGCCTCCTGTCCTCAGATGGAACTGGGATCCCTTGTGGGCTGCACGTGCTGGGGGAAGGTGCAGTGAAAGGGCTGCCTATTACTGCTTGTGCCAGCAGGCAGAAAACTTGCACTAAATTTTCTGGGGAAAAATAAAACACAGTACAATCAATGTCTTGAAACTAATCCCATGGGGGCTCCTAAGAATACAACAAGAGGGGAACGTGGTCAGTGTGTGGAGAAGAGGGTCGGTGCTCTTGAGGGGTGCCGTAGCCTGCTACTATGTCTCTGCACTAATGAATAAAAATTGCTTTAGTAGTTAAGGCTCTTCTCATCTGTCTTGCTCTCTGCCCACATGGTTAGGTATTTTTCAGTAAAATGTAATTGTGCCAAGCCTCATGGCCTCCTCATTCAGTTGTTTTTAGAATAACTCTGCTTCAGTCAAAAATTTGCACATGTTGTTACATAGCTATTCCCAGATTCTGAGCTAAGCATGAATGAGCTCTAAAATTCACTATGCGAGTGAATTTGAAATAACACTTGCATAGTGAATGTAGCAAGTGGGTTTTATATTATGGGGCGGAGAAAAGCTGCTTTGCTGAAGGGTTAGGAAGTAAAGAATGGCAGTCTGTTTTACAGCATGAGAATGGTAGAACCTGTTCCCCAAAGGTTGCAGTCAATGGACGTGCTTATGAACATGGCATTAAGCCAGTGTACCCTTTTTAATATTTAAAGCGTAGCCAGCCCAAACAGCCTCTGTGACATGGGGATGGCACTTGGCCCCATGCTTCTTTGCACTGCCCAAACTTCTCAAACACCAGATGCCCACCACAGACTTTATATGTTGCTGTCTGGTACCTACCCAATAAATACCACTCTTGCCAGGGCACTGGTTCATTTAATTCTTTATACATTTTTGAAATAAGTCCCCGGGTGGTGTGAATTCTTCATACTGATCTGACCAGTTTGATAGAGAAGAAAGTGGCTCAGTCACATTTTTCTCCACTTTGAGGGGAGAAAGAATCTTGATGAGACTGTCCTTTATTTTCAGTTCCTGCAGAATGGACTAGCAGTAGCATCAGCCAGGTATATAATGCATATTTATATATGTGTATAAACATAATGTCTCCACTCTTGTGTTTTCTAGGCTCAGGAGAACCATGTACACAGGGACCCCAAGCCAACAACTAGCTCTGAGACTGGTTGTCCACAAAACTGAAGGTGAGAACAGTTGACTCAATAGCATCTCTGTCTGAATTTAATAAATGGAGGTTCTGCATTATTTAATCAACCAGCAAACAGGCATTTCTGGGGATGCCTTGTGCTTATGGTACTTTCTAGGACATGCAGTCAGGCTGTGAACTGAATCACAAGATGGCATTTGCCCGGGCTGAGAACTCACATCTGATACATGCAGTATTGGGAGCAAGGGAGAAGAAGGTGCAAAAGGAGGAAAGAGCAACTAATCATCTTGCTAGTAATGACTTCTCAAAAAAAAAACCCAAAACATCTTTCCCCTCATCCTTGGTGACTGCAGACTCCTCATGTGTGTTATCACATGTGTGATTGAGATTTTCAGTATGTGGAAGAGAGACTTCATTTGTTATGAAAAGGCAACTACAGGAGCCACTTCACAAAAAGATCAGAGAGGAGAAAGCTTTATTAGGCTACATGGAATGCTCCTAGATACTGCTGCTGACTTTGGTGGAAGGTCAAGCAATCCAAAACCAGTAGTGTGAATGAAAATGCAGCTTTAAATACTCCTACATAAATAGTATTACCATGTTTTAAAAACTTGAGATAACATGGACCAGAGATGTAAACCTCACTTGAATCTTTTGTAACTAATAAAACTCAGACACTTCCATGGGAGTATTTAGAAAAATGAGAAATATTAATGAAGGATGATGAAAATGAAATAAAACCATAGCATCTTCTGATAGTGATATGAGGTCCTTGCTGGATATGAGATCCTTGCTGGTCATGCTGGAGCTAGGTTCTGGGTAGCTCCAGCCTTGTCCAAGCATTAGTATTTTTCCTCAAGCTAGCAGCTGGGAGGGAAGGACCTCAGAGATTTCATTACATGCTTCTGTCTGAAACAGCTTCTTAAACACTTGGTTCACAAAAGAGTGTCAAAATAATAATGAATTATTTAATATGTTCATAATTACTCTCCACTTGCATAAGAATTTGTTAAAATTATCTCTTCAAAGCAGTGGCCATGGCCCTGAAATTTGAAGTTTTGTTGGTGGGGTTTTCCCCACTACTATGAATAGATGGAAATAAATTTTTAATATAATTTATTTATAAGTCTTCAAATGAGAAAGTAATGGAAGAAATAATATTGGGAACCCATCCCAAGACACTAGAAAGAAAGACTACAAAAGTAAGAGGGATGGGGACCTGTCTAGCCAGGATCCAGGCTGCAGGTGAATCTTCTGCAGTGTTCACAGGGTCACAGGGTACCACAGGGTGTCATGGGTTGGAAGGGACCTTGGAGATCTCCGAGTCCAACCCGCCTGCCAGAGCAGGACCATATAATCTAGCACAGGTGAGAAGAAAAGTGGTAAAGCCCATTTTCTATGCACCTCACCTGTGGGCACGGCCATCACAGAGCCCTGAGAGAAAGGCTGTGTGAGAAGGAAGGTGGTTTAACATGTTCACATGTGATTTGTACCTTGTTTTGTTTTGTTTTGTTTTTGGATTTTTTTTTAGCATTGCTCTTGAGAAATGCTAGGAGACAGGTTGGCTCATGAGCAGTAGTGTTCCCTGGGCCTGAACACTTCAGCTGGAGAGCAGGAGAGGGTTGGTGGCACATTTTTTTCAAGAAGCTTTGAAAGTCCCTGGTGACACAAGGACATCTCAGCTCAGCGAATGCACTGAGCCCTGTTAAACTGTAGCATCACTCATAGCTTAAGCATAAAGGTCAGAGAGTGAAAAGAAAACACTCTCTTGGGTTTTGAGGTGGCCTTTCAAAACAGGATCCAGTTTGTTGTCAGAGTGGTGGGAATTGGTCTCAACATCAATACACAATCTAAAAATAAGTCAAATTTTTCTTCCCCTGCCGAAGGTGAAGTGTTCGTTGACTGCTACATGTGCCTATTTAGAAGGCTCCAGAGCACCCCAGAGCCCACCCTGCACAACCTTGAAAATCCCAGGAAAAGCACAGCACGAAACATAGAAACGTTTCCATGGGAACTGTTCCTCTACTCCTGCTCATAAAACAGACCTATAACACAAATGATAACAGGTCCCAATTTCTTCATCAAACTACAAACAGCAAACACTACAAAGGGAACTGGTAAAGAGCAGAAGTGTAAATCAACAAAACTGCTAAATTAGGTACGTGTGTTTCTCCGCAGAAAAGCCACAAGCATATAAACAAAGCCCTTTGGGGGGAGAGGGGAGAGGAGAAGATAATTTGAATTACAGCACATCCAGCCAACATAAACCCCATGGATTGTGTGAAATCAGGTTTGTTCTTCTGATACACAGCAGGAAACCCTGTAGCAGATCAAATATGTTCAGGGAGGCTGTCTTGCTAATTGCCATTCCTAGCTGAGCCAAAGCAAACTATTTAGACAAAAGAGAGAATTCACTTTTTATTTAGTATTAATTATGAAATAGCATGTCTGGATGGGCTTCACAATAACACTACATTTCCTGGGGAAAAAGAAAATGTAGTTCTAATCCTGTGAAATAATTGGAGAATTAACCCCTTGCTTCAGGCTAGAACCCTAGCATGTGCTTACAATTAAGTTGAAGATGAATGATGTCTTGAATAAGGCCTTTCTGTTGATCAGTACAGATTATGAAACTCATTTTAAAACCTTCTTTACAAGAATTCTTGTATGTTCTCACCTTACACTGATGATAAAGCAATACACCCTTTCTGTCATGACTTTCACACTTCCTCTTGGTTCTCATTTTCTAAACCTGTTTTTATGGCCGTTTTGCAGTATTTCTTTGGCTTCTCACTGAAGATTCTGGAATTTTGCACCGGGTGTTTTGGGGATGCATCACTTGGGCACTCCCACTTTGTGCTTCCAACAGCCTACCAAATGTTGAACGAAGGTTTTATTTTCCTCCTGTGCTTTTCTCCTGCAGCATGTGAGTGGTTTCCCAGACCTTAGCTGAATATAAGTGTTTCTAGCCATCACAAATAAAAACAGAGTGGCAGGGAAGAAGTTGTGATACTGAAAGCCAGAAACGAGTTCTTTTGACTTGGTTAACCGCCAAGCAACTGAGTTGCTGATGTTCAAGCCAGGTGGTTGCATGGCCCAATAGAAAAGTGAAGTTATGATGAACTTTTAAGTCTGTGCAATCAAGTTTGTAGGAAGTGGATGAGAAGACAGAGTAGGAATTGGCTGGGGTTGAAGACTGCCTCTTACTGCTATGTAACAGGTCCTAATGATTGCTCTGGTTTGGCTTCTTTTTACATGGACACTGGAACAGGATGCCTGGAGAAGTTGTGGATGCCCCTTCCTAGAAGTATTCAAGGCCAGGTTGGATGGGACTTTGAGCAACCTAGTCTGGACGAAGGTATCCCTGCCCATGGATGCCTTCTAGCACCCTCATTCTTCATCTCCCTGCAGAAACATTAGTCAGTTTTCTGCTATAATGCCCAAAAGACAGCATATTTCTCTTTGTAAGGCTCCCAATACAGTTTTTCAGCTCTCCTGATACAAGTACTGGTACCAAACAGTTAAAAGGAGAGAACTCAAAGCAAAAGCAAAAAGGTCTGTGACCAAACTGGTTTTATATATCTTGTCATTCAGTGACACCTGAATTTCAAAACAACCTGAATGACACCAGATTTCAAAATAAAACATGCTCTTTGGGCTGGTCTGCTCCCCACAGACAGATAAAGCACCTCATGCCCAGATGAGGTAACTTGTAGCTAAGAGGGGTCTGCTAATTCTTTCTTTAATACCAGGAAATAAATTATATGTACAAAACAAAATATTTTGCCTCCCAGGGATTATTGTAGATAGATCTTTTTTTGTTAAAATGGTCATCTTAATTGTTTCCCTAGTAATTTTAAAAGTGGGGAGTAAAGGTAATGAGGAATGATTAAGCCTTGTCTCCATAAGTTCCTTCCAATAACAACATGGGGGGAAAAATAAAGTAAATGTTGAAGGTGGTATGTTTGGAGATGGCTTCACTACAAGAACAAAGCTATGTAAAGGAAAAGATCCAAAGATGCCACAGACCATCAGGGAGGGACAGCATAGTTCAGGTGCAACCTTGCAGTGTCTTACAGGGAGAGCCTGGCCGGCTTGTCCTCAGACTGAGGATTTGATGTGTCAAAGCAGAGCTGTCACCATCCTTCGCCTGCTTGGAAAGGGCTGTTTGGGCTTGATGTACCATGTGTTTTGCATCCATGTGCATAACTTGGCAGACAGGAAGAAAGGCAGGAAGGCACCAGTGTATTTCTGTAATCATAAATTACGCCATGTGTTACCTGAAGTTGAGTCTCTTAATTCTGTGTTGACCCCAATAGCATGGGGCTGTAATTAAGCTGTCTGCCAGAGCAGGTCTGCCCGGTGATTACACACTGGGGCCTGACTGCCTGTGACAGTGGAGGAAAGGGGTCAGGCACCTGAGGACCTTGACAAGCTGCTTGTGAACAGGTGAGCTGTTACCACAATTTCATCAGGCTTTGGAAAACATGCTGAAACAATTCCTAACAAGTAAACAGGATAGGAGCAGCCTGCAATTATCTGCAGGGGAAGCTGTTGCTGTTGGCTGTGGCATGTGTCAGCAGGGAGCTGGGTGGACCAGATTCTTGGGATAGACCATACCAGATGTCAGGATTCATCCCTGTGCATTGGTCACCCCTTACCAACCACAGCATTGCTCTGTGTGTGATCCTCTTGGAGCATCCTCATTGTGAAAAAGTTTTCCTTACATCTGCCCAGAATTTCTTGCATTCCCATTTGTCTCTCATCATTTCACTGGGCACCTCTGCTGAGAGGTACACACCTTGTGCTCCAGCTCCTAGTCATCCTGGTGACCTTCCATGGACTCATTTCACTATGTCCATGTCCATCGGGGGAGCCCAAAGCTGGACCCAGAACTCCAGATAGCTCACCAGTTCTAAGCAAAAGGAAGGATCACCTCCCTCATCTCTATTTTATATATATATATATAAAATAATACTGTGGTGACAAAGGCTATGTTAGTACTGACAGACTGGAAGTTACAGAAATACTCGTATATAGAAGCCATAATCCATATGTGCTTATATTAAGTAATGGCTTTATTGTGTCCAGCAAAATGTTTCTGCAAGCTCTAATGGAAAACTGAAATTGATGTAAAGGCAGGTATGTGCCAGCAGTGTGCAATAAACATGCTGCTCTAAAGTAATTTTGGAGAAATTATCAGATTGAAAAAAAGAGCAGTTGCCTAAAAAAAAAAATAAAAAAAAAGACTACTTCAGACTGAGTAGCTTCTCTCCACCCTTTGAAGCTCTTCCTTTTCTTTGATAAAAGGTCCATGTGACCATATACTTGACTTTTTCCCTGTTAATATCTCTGCCTTAGCAGGAAGGAGGAACAATAGAAAGAAGATGGCTTTTGATAACATTCAGATAGTGATCTGATCTGCTACTGAGAGGTGCTGAGATGGCATAGGTAACATTTTGTCTTTGATCTTGATGAAATAATTAACACTTGGCATCCTTCAGCAATGCTAGCATGTCAGTTAAAAATTTTCTCATCTGTTTTGGTTCTGTGTTGTTGACAAGGGACTGAGGGGGCTTGTTCCTGCCTGTATCCATGTCCCAGGGAGTCATTAGCAGACCCTAAGGACACTCACTGTGGGGTGAAGGTTTTGTGTTTTAGGGATCATGTCAGGATGGCTGGTAACTGTGGTTTACTGCCTGTTACCCCAGGACATACTCTGCAGTGCCAGCTCTGATCTGGCCCCAGTCAGTTTTCTCTGTTGTGCTTTGTATGTCAGAACTGTGGAGAACAACAAGACTGGGGGGTGGGTCCCGGCTCCTCCCCTCCAGTCTCACAGGGATATTTCTCACCTTTGTTTCCCCTCGCTCCTCACTGCTGGGCGCCATTTTGTCAGTTCTAACACCCACTTACCCTGCAGTGAGCTTGGGGCTGAGGGGGCACCCTGGGCTGGGGCTGCTGGAACTGGCTGGAACCAGTCAGAACCGGNCAGTTTTCTCTGTTGTGCTTTGTATGTCAGAACTGTGGAGAACAACAAGACTGGGGGGTGGGTCCCGGCTCCTCCCCTCCAGTCTCACAGGGATATTTCTCACCTTTGTTTCCCCTCGCTCCTCACTGCTGGGCGCCATTTTGTCAGTTCTAACACCCACTTACCCTCCCGTGGGCTT
>VWZY01006902.1:361085-432834 GCA_013399075.1 Chloroceryle aenea
CCCCCCCCCCCCCCCCCAAAACACAGCCAGCGCCCAGGTACTCACAGCACCCACACCTAATACATATATATATATACACACACATAAAATTTCACTAGAATTTTCTCATTAAAGGATAGATTGAGTCTCTCAACATGCTTTTTGTTTCCCTGGTAGGCTGAACTACCTCCCTGTTTGCTCAAAAGCAGGTATGGAGAACATGGCGCCCAGCCTGTGCTTTGGGTAGAGCCAGCTCCTTCTTCCCTAGACTGCCAACCTTTGTGTTTCTCCAGAGTGGTGCTAAGATGTGGGAAGTGCCGAAACCTCTGTCACCCCGGGCCTGTTTGGGCACAACCCCATCCTCTCACTAAGAGGTAAAAATTGGTTTGAACTTGGAGATCTGTGTAAATAATTTGTTTCACTTCTTACTGCCCACAGCTGTGGAAGATTGAGGAAAACCTTTTGAATGCATCTTATAAAAAAAAAAAAGTTCTATTTGCTTCATTATAGTTTCTTTGTCATCATAGAAACTATATGAACAGTGAAGTCCATAAATCAGAGTGACTGCAAGAGGGAAAGATAATTAGTCTAATTATCCCATGTGTTTTATTTGGATGAGGAGGAAATATTAAGCAGACTGTTGTTGGTGTTTTTTTTTCTAGGAGTAATTAAATATATTCCTTAAAAGGCTTCTGACTAAACTGACATTTGTAATTCCTATTTCACATGTTATTAGGCTCTGAATTCTGGTGGCCTGAATAAGAGGAGATAAAATAGTATAAATTAAGGGATGCTATTAAAAGAGAGTAGTATAACTAAACCAAAATAACACTCTGGCTTGGTCTCTGTTCAGGTGTGTCCTGTAAGTTCTAGTTCTTTACAGAGAGATAAAGATGACCAGGGGCAGGAAAAACATGACTGTAATGTTGGAATCTTAGCTGAACTGTAACTGCACTCAAAACCATTTTTTAAAAAAAATTCTGATTTCAGAATAAAAAGGAAAGGTATCACCAGTTTAGCTGGTCATATAAAGGACCCAATTCCCTTCACATTTCTATTGCTGTTTTACATGGTCCCGTTAACTGGTTTTCATGGATATAAATGACTGGAAAATTAACTCCAAATGAGTTGTTCTCATTTTGATGTGTTTGTTTGCGATTTCCCGAGGAGGAGGTAATTTACATGGAAATTGTCAGATTTAGTAATTAAAACTGTTTAAAATTCAGTTTAACCTTGCAAATCCTTTCCTGTGGTGAAAACACCTGAACAGTGTTTATCTTGAAACACTGGTTATCACAATTGGTGGAAATTACATGTCCATCATTTCTGACTGTTGGTAAATAGCAGCTGCTGGGAGTGGGCTAAGGCCTGGGAAGGGAACCAGAGACTGTAAACCTGTAACTATGGTAAAAAATGATAATGCCTGTTGAAAGGCAGTGACAAAGCTCTTCTAATAAATGATAAATACACTAAGTTAGCTCCTGAACTAATGCCATTTGGTATACCTCATCCATAAGTGGATTTCTCCCCACCCCATACCTCCTAGGTGTTGTGATAAAAAATGCTTGTACTTTGCAGGTGCTCTTGCTCTCATAAATATAGTAGAGCTTAGCAGAATAATTATATGTTTATCAAAGGGATGTGGCTATGGTACTTGACAAACTATACAGTTCTAGTTGAATTGCAACAAAATAACAGCTATGTTATAATAAAAAAATACCGTTTGAAGTACAGTGCAATATGCAATTGCAATCTATACTTTGCTATTAAAAATCAGCTTAAATTAGTTTTTAAAAATGTCTTCCTCATTTTGAAGCTTAGATTTTCAAAGGGTCTTGGGGAATTTGCAGGATCTATCAGTTGTCTCCCATTGCTTTTCAATCCCTTATAATTTATGCAATTAAGAACAATTTGATAGGGGATAGTTTTACATGAGTGAAGCAGCAGCCTGGACAACGTATTCTTCTGCTCATGAGAATCATAAATACATTAATTTCATGTTGGTCTGTGATTCACTGGATACTTTGCTAAAGCATGTTGTTAGAGGGAGTCTGTCAGATGGGATGTTTCATGCCTTGAAGGATAACCCTGTGAACATGCTTAGTGATGGCACTTTGTAAGCTGTTGGTATATACAGGTATGTCTCTGTGGGGTTTACTCTGCATTTGTGGAGCCTGGTGCATGCTTAGTTTATTTGGTCTTAGCTTAGAGTTTATCTTAATATGTGACATAGTGCTATTTTCTCTAGTGCTACTGGGAGATGATGCAGGTGAGTGCCTGGTGGCCTTTCCTTGGGAACAGTGCTCAGAAAAATACTGGTGTTTAGTCTCTGCTCCTGGGGGAAGATTCCTCCAATCCACTTCTGATTTCATCCCTATTTCTTCAAAATAATTTCAGGAAAGAAAAGCAGCTCCCAAACAGCCTTGTTAACATCTTTTCCTTTTGTTTTAAAAATTACAGCAGGTGCCTGTTGTTTGGTTTGGTTTTTTGTGGTTTGTTGTTTTGGTTTTTTTTAACTCAATGCAAACTATTTATTTACATGAAGAAATGCCTTCATTTGTTTGAGGCACTCATTGGGTTTGCACATGCTACTGCTGTGCACAGGAACATTTGCTGCTCATTAGAGAAGTACAGCTCAGTTTGCAGAAGGCTTGTACAAATGGATTCCCCTCTTTGCCTTTTGGTCTCTCTTCTTGACCTGAGTTTTCCAGGTGCGGAATGGTCTTCACTCAGAGAAAAGACCATCTGTATTTTGTTGATGCTCAGAGGAATAAAACTTTGTAGATGAGAGTGGATTTCAGCCCGTCTCCTTTCCTGCCTAGATGCTGGAGTTGGTTTTGTGGCTTTGTCAAGTAAATTGGCAGAGGCTGATGGGCCTTGCAAAATCATGCTGATCTGTAACTGGAGTGGCTCTCTACTCCTTTTATCCCGTTCATTTTGTGTATGAATTTCAGTCTGCTGGAGAAATACCATTTCTCCTGATGGTGACAATAAAATGGTGACAATAAAAATGTGGTGGTGTGATGCTTTAGCTTCTAGGCAGAGAAAACACTTCCTAGCCTCTGCTATCAGCAGGTCTTCTCCACTCTAAGCAAAACGGGGACGGAGAGAAATAATGCACGGAGGTGCTGTGAAACTCCTTGTGACGTAATTGCAGGGCTGGTTATGATCCCTGTGTTCAGGGCAGCCCTCCGAATCCGAACGTGTATACACGTGTCCCCCTCCTGGCCGTGGAGGTTGTAGCAATCAAGAGGTTTCCCTGCAAACTTGGGAACGCACGTTTGTTGGGAGGGGGAGTGAACAATGGCTGAAGTGTAACACGTCAAACTACCTCTGAGATTTTGCTATAGGGCAGTTAGTTCACAGCTCGGTACTACAGAGTACTAGTGTAAAACCGACACTTTTCTTTGAGTTTTGCAGTGTTTAATTACTTGCCTTCTGAAGTTAGAGCAGTTATTTCTGGACTGTAACCCCGGGCTTATGCTGACACCCTATTCTTAAACAGGAATGCTTCCTCTGAAGGCCACGGTGCTGCACGAAGAGGAGCAATACACTCAGGCGTTGTCACAGCTTCATTTTGCTGGCTTGTCACCTCTCAGCACAAACAAAAGCGAGTAGCAATTTACAAAACACCAGAAGTGCAAAAGCAGCTCCCAGGTGGGGGGTAGCAGGGAGCCCTGCCTGGGGCGTCAGCCCTGGCACATCAGCAAGTGGTAGGTCGCAAAGTTCCTCAGTAATTCATATGCTTTGAAAATATATATATATTAATTTTAAAGAATGCTCATTCTTACTTGATGGTGCAATATATTACTTGCTTGGATAGTTTTCTACCTACTGCAAGACTCACTATTAACTTTTATCGTGGCAAAGGGTTTAATAACTTACAGGAGACAAGAATAAAGAGGAGAGTCCTACCTCTAACCAGAGCACAAAGGAGTCATGTTGATGTGGAACTTTTTCCCCTCTATAATGAATGTACAGTATTTTTCTCCATTACTAGATGTTGGGTATAGAAGTGAAAATATAGAGGCTGGCTACCCAAGGCCATAGAAATGAGGAAATACTAGTATATAAAACCATTTGCACTAAAATATTAAATTTGTCCAGAAGATAAATAACAGTGTTTGTTAGTAGTGGTAGGAGAGGGATGGTTTGCTCTCAGCCCTCATAGTTTATCCCATGCAGTGTTGCCTGTGGGCTAAAGGCTTGATAGATGCTCTCGGGCATTCTGGTGTAGTAGCAATCAGCATTTTGTGTTCCATGCCTAACTCAGCAGATAAGCAAAAGAATCCAAAAAGCAGAATTAATTATTAATATGGTAAGTGTGCATGTTAATACTGCTGTGAATCTGTATGTCTTTGTCCACTTCAGGATTGTATGGTCTTGGTACCTGCTTGCTCCAGAGGAGCTGGTATGTTTTTTAAAAAGATCTATATTTGAAGTATGAAGAATTTTAAACAGAGTCCCTCCTTGTGGTCCACAGGGTGGGCAGCTCAGCTGCAGCTGAGCTCAGGCAGCAGTAGCATTCAGAGAAGGTTTAAAGTTTTATTGCTCATGCCGTCTCTTTCTCTGTGCCACTGCCTTAAGCTTGCATCACCCGTGGTGAGTTGCAGCACACATACACAAATTCTGCAACTGTTTTCTGCCTCAGGTGGACAGTCCTGCCCCTCCCTGCATGGTGCACAAGCTGAGGACATAATCTGGTACTGACCTGTTCCCATCTTTCTACTGACTTTTCCTTCCTTAATATGGATGATGATGCAACCACAAGTTGTTAAACAATTTTAAGCAGACTTGTTTTGAACCTTGTAAAAGTAACATTTAATGAAGTGCAACATGGATCAATGGTAAATTTTGTGCAGTGGCTCAGCTGCATTGATTGCAAGGTTCAAAGACTTTCAGTATGGACCTGTTAAGCATCTATAATGTTAGGGCTGAAATGATGCTTTGCAAATGCAAACAAGGTTGAAATAGTGATGTGGGTGTATTTGCTTTCAAGTAATCTGCTGCTTTTCATTAAGTAAGGACGAGTGGGAACTGATTGGTCATCCAGGCAGTGCTCCTGGATCAGTTTTATTGGGTTGTAAAGAAAGAGACTTCCGTGCTGGTGCAGTGGCAAAGTCACCACATCAGCAGGTGTGGCTGCTGAGTCTGGAAGTGTCAATGCTCTCCCTTGTCACTTGCACTGTGGAACACTCACTGTTTACTTTCTGATGTGATTTTGTCTGTTACCTGTGTGCACACCCTTTTACAAGGGCTAAACCCGACCTGGGCAGGACATACAATGAATGGGGTCTCCCCACTACAGCCCGGCCTCTCTATGCTTTGTCTGTGTGGCTGCACACGATGGCCCTAGCCACAGGGTGAGGACTTGCTGTAGAGTACATCTGCCACAGTGGCTGTTTGGTAAAGCAGATGAGCATATAATTTAGCTTTATTTGGCTTTTACCACACTGAAAGCTGGATCCTGGCTCCAGTCTGGTCCCCTAGTGAGATGTCTGTAATTTGTAACCACTCAAGGATGCCGTTGGTTTTTTCTTTGCTACACAGATATATGCCGTGCTCTGCAGTCTCAGCTGAATCGTGTACTCCCTCCTCCCCAGCAGTGGGGTGGAAATGGGAAGATGTATGATCAGGCAGACAGTACTGCAAAAATAAAATCAATACAGATCAACCAAAGAGTTTTAATCTTACCCTATAATAACTCTGTATCTATCTATCCCCCATATACATGACAAATGTTGCATCACTGAACACTGCTCACTTGCAAATCAAAATACTGTGATGCACTGTAATATGCATAAATAGGTATACACACATCAAAAATGCACCCCTTCCTGTGTGAATGGGTGTGTACGTGCACGGAGACAAACCAAACTTTCACAGCGACTATAGCAGAGCGGTGCCTTGGGCAAACAACAGGGTTTAGGTGCTGTGGTTGACCCTGACAGCTCATGTTCCTGTTAACTGATTGGATGACAGTCACACACTTAACACCTGAGTATGAAGGGTTCTTATTTTGTAAAACAGCAGCTCCTTCTCCTGCATATATTCTGACAACAGCAGTTTGAAACATAGCAGTGCACCAGGGAACTACTAAATGTAGTATGGCCTGGAGTTATAAGCTTATGTTTCCTGGATTTCTTTGTTGTGGTTCTTTTTTGTTTTCACCCCTTATGGATGGTGCAGGAGGATTTAAAGGTCAGGTGAGCAAACTAGCTAAGGAGGAAGAGGAGGGATACCTACCTCTGCAACTGTGGCATGAAGAATAGAGATAAGGCAAGTCCATAAGGAAAGAAAGAATTCAAAATTAGTTTCTTCTATCCTATGGTAGTTAAAGCTCCTGCCAATTGTGGGATAAGGAGGAGAAAGCAATGCTGAACTAAGAAAGCACTGGGGCTTGAGAGCAGTAGGATATTGGCACTGTGTGGGGAGCTCAAAGCGGGGTGGATGGGCTGAATCTCAGCCCTGTCAAGAGCCCTCTGGTTGAGCCCACAGTGCTCTGGGACATTGCAGCTCCTGTGGAAAAAATATCCCTTACCAAATTCTTTCTTTTTAGGGAATGCACGAAGAGGGAGAGCTTTAATACTTGAATGTCTTAATTCAGAATGACTTGTTACCACTGCTGCAATAACACAAATTTTGCTTGTGCATAAATATATTATTTATTTTACAGAGGATGAATGGAGAGCACTTTCTCACTCTGGTATGCAAACATTTATGGATGGTTTGGTGCTTGGTTTAACAGCTTACACTTCTAAAGACTTGACATCTTGTTTGTGTTACCTAAATAGATGTATGCTATTTCCGGAAGCTGTTGCTGCTGCTGGGCTTTTATGACAGTTATACACAGTTTCATTTTTAACGTGGGAGAGGTCACAGCATTTCACTAACTCAAAATACCTGACAGTGACAAGAGAAAACAAATTTCATTAAATAAAAAAGGGGTCAGCACTGTACAAGCTGATTATTTATAAATAGTGCTGCCAGTCAATACCTGGTGGTTTATTGAACTTAATGAAAATCCTGGTAGCCAAATGTGTATTTTAAGAAGGTACTTGACCTTGGGCATCTCTCTTGCTGGGGGGGTGCTGTCTGCTGTGTCAGTGGTTCAAAATCAATAACCTCCAGCACTGCACTGTTGAGGGCTCTTGCTGAGGGTGATATTGTAAAATGTGACAATATTCTGCTGACGAATAACTCAATACTGATATGCCCTGGGGAAGGGTGGACAGGGTTACATGGTGACTCTAAAAATGCACTGATAATGAATGAGGAAAAAATACTGCTGGGGATGCCATTTTATCCATTTAGCTCTTGGATCTGCTGCCCTTGAGTCAACCTTTACTAACCTGGGCCATGGGTGCGTGAGTGAAATCTTTTTGCCTGTTGTACTTAACAAATTTTGTAAGATTTTTAGGGCTGTGAAATTCATACTCTGCTGTTCTGCTGTTCTGCTTTTAACAATGTTAATAGAGCAGTGAAGACCCATGTGCCGGTCACTTATTCTTGTCTGACATCTACACAAAACTGAAGCTGTAGCCCACAACTCAGTGCCCAGCTCTCACTTGTAGGATTGACTGGACATTGTATGCTTGCTGTCTGTAGACAGAGTGAGGGTAAACACCAGAGAGGGAGAAGAGCTGTTGATGTAAGAGTAAATGGGGATAAACTAGCAGTGGCTGCAATTATTATATCAACTGAAAGAGGGTTCCAAGCTAGCAAAAGTGTCGTCTTATGAAGAAGCAACAAAAAGTTTACTTTCTGAACTGACTGACATTTCAGATGAGGGGATGTATCGTGGCAGGGGGACTGTTTCATTCATTGACTCGCAAAGGTCTTTTTCTTTGCCTGAAATGTTTAAAGCTTCAGAGTAGTTGAGATATTGCACCTAGAGGAGTTTCAGTGCACAGCATTGTTTCGAGGTGTAGGCACTATTCACGGCCTAGATTGAAAGTGGATTTTCTGGCTTCCTGGTTTCAGAACCAGGAAGTGTATCAAAGCTGAGATGCTGTATAAACTTAATATGAAATACTTTGACAAATCTTCTTATGCCAAACAGCTGCTCTGTAGCTTGCCTTTTAAAAAGTATAGCCTTTTAGAAGAGCAATACCGTTACTTTCTTGTAAGCAGGCCAGTAACGGCTCCAAACGTCCATCTGTGTAAACAGACCCTGATGTCTTCAGCTTGACGCAGACTGACAGTGAGAGAAGCCATAATGCAAGGGTACAAATAGATATATAATTGCAAATTTCCAAAATAACTTTTCTAATAACATCTTTTAAATGCTTTGTGTACTAAAGGGCTCAGTGGGTCTCTTCGTAATATACAGAGTGATTAACTGAAATGAGAAAAAACAGTCATGCAGATAGGCTTTACAGCTAATGAACAGGATGCATAAAATATGCTCTGCCTCACTGCGATGTTATTGTCATCTGGCATTTTTGCATTCCCATGGAGTTTATTTTACAGTAGCTTCTAGTAGTGCTGATGGAGTTGGTGAATTATTGCCTCTTTGACATGAGAGTTGAAATAATTATCTGATTCTATTAATAGAATTGCACCTAGGAAAGGTTATCCCAGCGGCATAGGCAGTAGACAGTAAATGGCATTACCGTATCACTGTGGGTTAAGTTGTCAATCCATGAGAAAAGACAGTGGATCTGTAAATCCCATTTTTTTCTGCTAATAAGTTTTAGAAGTTTGTTGCCTATTTTAGTCCTTTGTACATTATATGTGCAATGTGTTTTCGAATACAAATCCTAGACTGTGACAAAGGGAGCTGTCTGTCTAATCTGGAGGAACCTCATTAAGACACTTCCAGATGGTGACTGGTAAGGATTTCCTGATGTTCTATAGCTACCTTCTGGTAGAGGCTGGAGTGGTGTCTTCAAAAAGAAGTTATCTTAAAACGTTGCCTGTTTGTAGAAGGCTGGGTGCTTTGGCCTTTCAAAGTAAGATCTTTGTGTATCAAGAAGAATCAAGTCTCCTTTGCTTTTGTATGCACTTTAAGTAATCCCTTTCTTAAAGAGAGGACATTTTTGGTATCTGTGAATGGTTCTAGACCTGCCCGAGTGTGTTCCAGGACTTGGGTTTGCCATCAGAACCAGTGTCTCCTCAACTTCTTTCAGACATTTGATATGAGTAAGTGCATTGGTGTGCTGAAGTAACAGTCCACAAGCTATACTTAGCATATGCAGAAACCTGACTACCCATCCTGAGCAAGAAATATTGCTGGGAAAATATGTTGAAGGGAAATCCCCTTAGTAAAGCCTAGGATGTGTTTTTCTTCAATGAGTTTTGATGTTGTTTGAGTCTGGGCCTATCCTGGACTACGTGCAGAGCACCTCCCAGTATTCTCTACCCGAAACTTCAGTAAACTCATTTAGCAGGAAACATTTTCCTTTAATTAATCAAAAAGCATTTTTTGTTCTTTAGCTTCTAAAAGTCATCCTTTTAGAGAAAAAATTTGCTACCCTGAAAGAAAACAGGCAGAAGAAAAAAGAAAAGAAGTTCCTAAGGAGATAGATGACAGACTCAACCTTAAACCCTGCACTTGCAATTTATTTGCAAAAAACATTCAGGGAGTGTGAAGACAGGACATCTGTTTTATGTTATTCCCAAAGCAACCTGCTTATTCAGCTGCAGATATCCCCACCTGCTCCTCTAATGAGCTTGGATCTCACAATATTCCCTGTTCACCCCTTCGAACCTGAACAGAGCTATCTGAAGCAAAGGGACACTGCCTAAAATTCATCATAGAATGAACCCTCTGCAGACATGCTGTTGGAGTCTCTTTAACTCCCACGTTGCTGAAGTTGTGATGGCTAAATTAGGCATTATTGTAGATGATCCTAATGTAGGATGTTGTATGTGAAATTAGGGCAGTCTTGGGGCTTATGAGGAACTTGGGCTCTGGTCTTCAAGAGAGAATTTTTCAATGTGATCCTTTTCTAATGCGCTACTGGCATTTGACATTTACAATCAACTGAGTATACAAACTAAGGAATAGCAGAAAGAAACAGATTTTTTTTTTTTTCCTCCCTGTGCTTTAATTCTGCAAAGTAAATATCACAAAGAAACGCCTTGCAGGTGCTTTTTAGCACAGTGAGCTTAATGCTTGGTGAATGCAGTTGAAATCCTCGGCCAAGGCTGCAGAGTCACCGTGTTTCAAAATTCATATGACTTTGGTGAAAACTCTGAACCAAGTACTCATAGCCTGCAGAGATGCCCGCAGCAGTGGAAAAAGTGCTCCAAAATGGTGCAGTCATCTGCTCAGGCAACCTTGTTTGTACCACATAGAGAGAAAAAAGGAATGCCCTTGGAACTTTGCAGAAGCGACAGATTCTGATCTGAGCCCCTGGGTCTGAAGCTGTCCATGGCAGCATGGTGCCTGCGAACCTTTGGAGACTGGTGATTGAAAAATGTGTTCAGTTTTACCTGAACACTCCACGTTGACTTCTCTTGACCTGTACAGCAGCAGCCAAAGCAAAAATGTTCTTTGTAGACTCCCAGGGAAGGATTCCTTCTTAAGCAAAAACATTCTTGAGAGCCTTTCTGTGTCTCCTTACTTAGACTATTTTTTTCTCTCCAAATAGCCAGATGCACATTCTCAGATGCACATCCTCTCATTCAAGGAGAAGGACCTTGGGTGTTTTTCTTATGCTAAGCACTGCCATTAATTTGACATTTACTTTGGTTTGTGTTGCCTTTTACCAGCCACTGTTTCCTGGACTAGTCTTGACAGGATTGGACACATCTGTGGTGGATTCCCAGGAGAGCTGAGTGCAGGATCCTTAAGCTGTGGGCAATGATTAAGGAAAATGTTAAAAACTAATTCCTGTATCAGCACCTTTCAGTAAATATTCTCAAATAGTTTAAAGAATGTGATAAACTTAATGTACCGGGCCTTCCAACTGTCTTCCCAGCATCAAATAATGTCTTCTCCCCCAAAAGATATGGGGATGCAGGTATGTGAGGGGCGGTATGACTGGGGTGGCCCCAGTCCAAACCCTGGAGGCTGGATTCAGGCACTGGGTGGTGCAGCAAACTGGAGTTGATGCAACCCCTTTACTGTCATAGATACAGTTCTGGTAGTGTAAAGGTTAGTCGAGTAGGAACCACGGGATGCAATAGCTGTATCTGACAGTACTGAAGGGTGTTGTCTATAGTCATGGTTCAAAAGCAGCATCTCTGCAATAGTGAAAATGGCTTCTCGGTGCCATCTAAAATACTGTGAAGGAGACAGATTTAGTCTCCTGAACAAATAACCTTCTTCGTTTTGTCATCCTAAGCAAACAAATTTATTCCTTGTTGATATTTCATTTTGTTTGACACCGATTTTTCAGAGGGTCAGAGTAAATATCAACAGTGTGGTTTTGGTGCCAACACAATCCTGGCTGCGAGACCGGGATGAGCTGCAGTGGTGGCTGCAGACCATCATAGGTGATGGCTGGAGGCATTGGAGCTGCTTAGCAGCTTTGCTTCTGCCTCTGCTCCCCCTACCAGGATTCATCATGCTGGTGGGGCCCCCTGCCACGTGCCAAAAGCAACTTGCAGCAAGACTGTAAGCTGTACGATCAGCTATGATGTGAAATCTGATAGCTCTGGCAGATGATAAAGATTTTCAGAAAGCTTTTATATAAATGCTGGGTTGAAGGAGTCTGTGGGATTCTCTATAATGGGAAATTTTGTCTGCATATTGGACCTGACTAGATGAAACTCAGCAGTGGGAATATAATGAAAGGTATGTGAAAATGTGATCTGCAAAATGCAACCAGAAATTGCTTACAATGAAAGTGGATCTGCAGGTAAGTGTTTCAGTAAAGACGGCTGTGAGAACCGTCTTTCTCATAATGGTAAAAATGTAGATCCTCTCTGCTGCTGTCTCTGAGGAACAACGGATCCAAAGAGCAGAGCTGTGACTTTCCCTGTTGGAGTGAGCAGGAGCAAATAGCTGCTTTCTCCACAGGAAAAACACAGGCAGTCATTTGTTCACCTGATGCACAGTGCTCAGTGTGGAACACTGAGATTGTATCTAACTGCTGCATTTCCATTTGTAAGAAAACATCTCATGGTAATTAGTTTTATTGGCTTTGGCCAAATGCCAGGTGAAAGCCTGGCTGCTCAGGTGGATAATACATAGTTGCTGGCATGATGCTTCACAGGTCCAGATATGCTCTGTTTCCAATAGCTTTTGGTGTCTTTAGTGACTAGTATTACACAGCCACAGCATATACTGAGGCAGTGTAGATAGCATGGTACATAGCAAAGTGTCTTTTCCAATGCCCAGTATTAAAATTTATGGTATTTTAAGTCGATAGATTTGTAGAATTAAGTATAATAGTTTTCTTTTTGTAAATGGGGTGGGTATTTCCTGTTATTGGCAGTTAGACTTGTTGGGGCAGAAAAATAAATGAGAATTGCAGGGGTAAAAAAGGAATTACAAAAGGTTGTAAGCTCAGTTGAGCACCAGCTATATATAATTATACTTAAGAAATGGCCATAATAGCTGGAGACTATGGCATGGTAGAAAAAATTTGAATCCTCCGTGGAAGAATGCCTTTGCTATTTGTAGCCAATTTCACGTGCTTAGTAACTTAGTTATACATTGATTTCTGTAAATGGTAGGTTAGCTCACAGGATGGCATTTAGCACATTAAATCAAGTAAAGAGGAATATTGGACAAAGGGCTGCTGGATCACACAGGACAGTCGGGGCTCTGTTCTCACTTGGGTATTACTGGCAGTGATTTGGTAACTCCTTACTAGGACCATGAGAAATGAGAGGCTATTATAAAAAAGCCCAGCACATCGTAAAAACAAGCCTAATTTTAACAGAAAAAGGCCAAAGTGTAAACACTTGTCTTGAACCAAGAGATAATCCCTTCCGTCTGGGACTGAGATATGCTTCAAGGAGAGATCTTTAGGGAAGTATTTCTCACCGCTGTGTGTATTGTACATCTTCCAGACCTGTTCCTGTAGTTTTTCCTTCACCGAGGAAAGAAAAAAAAAGGTGATATATATATAGCAGATGCTGAGACCCACTGGAGCACTGATCCTAGTGGTTGGAGCACTAAAGAAAGATTAATATCAAACTAACAGGGAGTTAGGTATGACTGAGGTTTTTTCTTTCCTCCTGATTGACTGAATACTTTATTCACTCCTAATTCAGAAATAAGAATATAAAGGGGGCATCTTCTAAAAGATTCAGTTACCAGGTTAGCAGTGTCTTAGAAATTTGTCCCCTTGTGTTGCTCACTGACCTCGCCTGCAAATCCAACATTAATAATACATGGCTGCAGGATCTTACAGGATTATGGCTGCAGTTTCACAGCATCTGAAACAGGTCAGTACCCTGCACCTACAGCTCATATCCATCCTGAACAAACCAAAAGATCAGTTTATGCCTGTTAATCACAGGACATACTGTAAAGTAACTTCACATTCCCGTTTAAATTCTGTCCCATTTAATTTGCTGTCTCTATTACTTTCAGTAAAACGATTAACTCTGTTGATATCACTATCTCTACCAGTCAATGTATTTGTCTCAATCTAGTATTTCTTTAGGGACAAGACAATCCTTGATACCTTAGCAGATTATTTGCAGGTATCAGTTTTGTTTAAGCGTTGTCATTACTGGCTTTGAGAGGCTGATTTAATTCCTGTAATATTCATGTTAATAACGATAACTTTTGAGAAACCCATTAAAAGTACATGATGGTAATTTAAAAGAAAGGTCAGATGTGCTGTCCCCATTTAATTATGATCAAGTTAGTAACTTTTGATGGATACATTAAATGATGCTGTCATCCCTGGGCATATCACAGAATCAAAATTAGGTTCCTATTTCATTCAGAGTGTAAGTAACACCTGCAATGAAATGATCTTCTATCTGAAGCAGATGTTTTCAACAGAGGGAAGGTTTGCTGTTTTAAACTGCATTCAGCCAATACTGTGAGTGTCTGCCAATAGACAGCAACCCATAATCTATATATAAATTAAACAAAAGCCCTTCATGACAAGAATATTATTAAAGCTGCAAAGTCAGACACTTGGAGGTGAAGAAATGCCAGCATCAAAGTTTTCTGAGTGACCTCAGTTTGTCCTCCCCTTTCGTTGTGCACATACATAATGATGCATCTTATAATTGCACAGCCGGAAGTTACTACTGTTTTACACTACATTCCTGGATCTTTCTCTTGGAGCTATGCAATGCTGGGGGCTTGGCTCTTGACTGTTATTACCTAAACAAATAAGGTGGCTTGTGGAATAACAGCAGATTTGTGCCCTGGAATGAAAAAATGTGAAGAGTGTTGGGCTTCTGCAGTAACTTAAATACTCCATTAAAATTAAACTTGCCACATTGTGTACAAGGAGGAGAGAATGGGGCTGTGGGTTTTGCATACAATGCTGTGAGCAAAAATATACTGGAAATCTTTCTAGAGCCACGTGATGACATGTGACTCTGTGTCTCTGAGCATATGTGAGCCCTGGTGGCTTTTTAAGATCACTTAAAAATAAAACTTGTGTTTTACAAGGAAATATGTTTCTTGGGGGTTTTGGAGCATCATTCTGGTAAGAACAAACAGGGCAGGTTTCACTGGGCATCTGATGCTGCATTTTAAACTTCTTTTTATATATTTCTTTCTATATACTTCCAGTCATAGGTGGTATAAAATATTGTTTTAAATGCATATCGGGAGTGCATTGATATGGTTTTAACAGAACACAAATGGCAGTATTTGCAACTTCCAGAAAAAAAGTGGATTTGTGGGGTGTGATTTTTTTTTTTTTAATCTTCTATAAACAGACTTAGCAGCAACACAGCTACAGTGACTGATGGTGGTTTTATATCTCACTGGCCACTTAGCAGATCTGTTCCTGTACTGATCTGCTACTTTTATGCCTAAATCCTTGCCATGGGCTTGGAGTGCCCTCAGCATGGCTTGAAGGAGCTCAGCCTCTGCAGCTAAGTATATATAAGGGGACATCTCTGCTGCCCTGGGGTACTTCAAATGTCTTTAATATGCTTCTAAGTTTGGTTGTTTTTTTTCTATATTAAGCCTCTGCTAGCAGTGGAGCCACAAGAAATTACATTGGGACTGGTATCTGTATGTCTTCTGTGCTCCAGCTGGAGTTTCCAGCAGCGTTGAGGACATGAGATCAGCTCTAGATCAAGGCAGCACTGTGCCCTCAGCTTATCTTTTCATTCTAAATCTCCTCAGTTTGGTTTTGGGTCCTGATTGTCTCATTGTTAGATTTGAAGGTTGACTTTATAACTGTCTTCTTGTGGTTTGGGTCAGAGGGTGTCTCAGCATGTAATGCTCGTACAGGACCTGCCTACCTGCGACATAGGGATCGGTGTTTGCAAGTGCTTTTCTGGTCTCTGTAAAATAATAGTGCAGTATAGATATTAAAGCATGAGAGGAGTACTCAGGCCCAGAAAATAAACAGAAATCATCTTTTCGGTATTTACCCTTCAGTTTCTGTAACTCTGTTATGTGTCCATAGCTCTTCCTTGGTCTGAATTTATTCATTCTAAGGACAACAAAAGGAGGGGAAAAAAAAACAGTTTTATTCAAGTGTGACTTTTTGATAGAGATGTTTGAGATGATAAATTAAGTTTGAATTTCTGGAACAAATCTGTACATTGGCACATGAAAGGCTCAATTGTTTTTTTAAAGAGGAGGTTTTGTTTAATAGTTGAGTTTATTCTTGCTTCAGAAGACAAAGGAAATCCTTTGCCTGTTATGGAGTCATAACAGAAGTTAAACTGAAATTAGACATGAAAGATTTTTTAAAATCTTTTGTCTCTGGAGCCTGAGAGAGTGCTCCCTCTCCAGTAAAGGCATTGTGAAAAGGGAAGTACAACCTCATTGAAAAATGCTTTATTCCTCTGAGATGGAAAAGAAAGTTTAAGCAGAAATATTTTTAAGGGCATTAGTCCGCCTTTCTCTGCACGTACTGTGCAAACCACCACTTCTGGTTTGATTTGTGAATTACTCTGCAGTTTTAAGCATCTGACAACAGGTAGCCCAAATATCAGCACAGACTATCAAATTCAGGAAAATCAACCCTTGAAGACACAGGGAAGAATAGAAATTGTGTATAATAACTTTATTGGTGGAATAGTCTACATGAACATACAGTGAATCCAGCAAAGGTCAGATCCTGGCATGAGAAATTTGCAGAAATGGAGCAAAAATGTTGGATTACACTGGATCTCACCAGTAGCCAAAGGATTTGCAGATCAAAGTGAGTGGTGCTCACCTCCTGGGGTAGACTTCACCCAAAAGGGTCTGCTCTCACCAATGGTTTTCCTTGATATTTAGTGGTTCTGTGTGAATTATCCTTCAGACTGGGTTCTGGAAGGAAAATGTACTTCCTGGAGGCAGGATAAAGCTGCTAAAGGTTGTTCAGAGAAAAATTACCACTGGTTTTATTTACACAGACAAAACCTGTGAGGTATGTAGCATCAGCCTCAGTTTTCATACCTATGGTACCAGCTAGAACCAGGGATGTGCAGGTAGACTAATAATCCACTTGGGCTTGTGTTAGACAGACCTGTGTATTTGCCATCTCTTTTTCTCTTTCTTTTTCTCTTTCTTTTTCTCTTTCTTTTTCTCTTTCTTTTTCTCTTTCTTTTTCTTTTTTTCTTTTTCTTTACTTCTTTTTCTTTTCTTCTTTTTCTTTTTCTTCTTCTTCTCCCTTTCCTTTCCTTCTTCACTTTTTGATTGTGTTCATATTAGGCTCTAATCTGGTAAATTTCTGTTTCAGGTAATATCTAAAATATGGAAGGATATGCCTAAACGGCATCAATCTGAAAACCCATGCAAAAGTTTGCTTCTCCAAATTAGAATATCATTAAACTCAGCAGAAAAATGCTGCAGAGGTAGTCTAAGTGAAAGCCATGTCATACTGGTGTAAATGCTGTGTTTATGAGACAGATGTCTCAAAGACAATGAATATATGCAAGTCACACTTGCAGCCAAGAGACATCCTTATACCCTTGTGGAAAAGTTTATCACCTTCCCAGGCTCTTAAGGTTGTTGATTTTTTTTTCCCTGGGTTGGTCTGGTGATTGAAGCTCACATGCTTGCAGTGGATTAGTTTGCTGTCATCTCGTTGGCATACTGGTTTGCCATTCACAAATCTAAATGTGTGTGTGCATTCCCCAAAAGATGAGAATCGGCGTGTAGTGAGCTTCCTGTGTGACAGGAATCCAACTTTCCAAATCATTCACTTTCTTTGACATTTTGAGCATGGTAAGTTACACAATGCATCAATCTGCAGGGTCCTGCACAGTGCCTCATAATTGTGCACCATAATCAGCCACTTGTTTGCAGCCATCTGCAATGACTTAGCTTTGTCCTCCAGCTGAGGGCACAACAGGAACAGACTCTGCAGGCAAAAGGCACAATGGAAGCTGAAGTACTGCTGCAAGCCTCTGCTTCAATGCTGATAGGCTGACTGGGCTTGTGTGAGTGTGACTTTTTGTAAACTTTGTCTCTCAGCATGTATTTTATAGTGTATTGATTGGTAGAGGAAGCATAAAATACTGCATAAGCCTGTATTCTCTTTGACGGTTTCCATTACCCAAGGCAAAACTGGACCCAAAGGGCTAGGGTCTTAAAAAGCATTAATTCCCCAATAAAGATATGCATGACCCTGGATTAATGTGAAGTCAGGAGAAATAGGTACCACTCAGCATTTTGCAGGAGTCTGCAGGCTCGCAGGAATGAACCTGTGATGTACACCACAATAAACTGAGGCAGGGGTTAAACCCAGTGAAGCTGGAGAAACATTACTTGTGTCATCCAAGGTAAAGGACCTGAAAAGTTTTTCTTTGTTCCCCCCAAAAATAGCAGTAAAGGACCTGTTCTTTGCCTTTGTTTTGCTTTGTGTTGGTAAAAATCTCTGTATAAGCTCTGTAGAGAAATGGAGGTACTCACAGCTGTGAGAAAATACTTTTCACCCAAGTGGCAATAGAAGTGGGCTGTTGCAGGAGCGAAAAGCAGTGGGGATGGTCCAAGAGATATTTGATTTTGCTTTGTTGAGTCATGACTCTCATACATCTCTACCTGGAGAACGAAAAATGTGAAGTGTAGAAAAGGCAAGATGACCACAACATTGAACTAAAGTTCAACATTCTCAGAAATTAGTTGAACAAGATATTGCATATTTGCACTCTGTAACTATGGAATTACACTTCTGGAATGTCTGAAGTGAATAAGCTTAGTCCTGAGGCTGCTTCAACCTCATGGAGGAGATGAGCCTGTAGTGTGGGATGGCTTTTTGGGTCTTTCCCGGAATATTTAGTTTCCAGGATCCTTTCTGGAGCTTTAGCATTTCTCTTCTGAAACAATCATTCCCTGCATTGATGAAATCTCATGAAATATAATCTGCATAAATATAATTGCTGCAACCCTGTCTGCACTGAATGAAATGTATGCTGTTTATCTTAGGACACCAAGAATTGGTGGTATGTTTCTCTTCAAGGCAAAATTTCTTACATTCTTGACAGCTTTTTAGAGAAGAAAAAAAAAAAAAGTGTTGTATGTGGAGTGAAAATCTTTGATGGGGCTGTGGAAGAGTGAAATAAGTATGAATTATAGCTTAGTTGTTGCACTTTTTAAAGGTGAGGTCTTAAATTTTTAAAGTGGCCATCTAGATGCTA
The DNA here is from genome assembly GCA_013399075.1 of Chloroceryle aenea. Classification (NCBI taxonomy): domain Eukaryota; kingdom Metazoa; phylum Chordata; class Aves; order Coraciiformes; family Cerylidae; genus Chloroceryle; species Chloroceryle aenea. The sequence continues at coordinate 379,743 of VWZY01006902.1, forward strand.
AAAGGCATAACTTTTACAATTTATTACAGCACATTTTCCCTTTTATGTCCAATAAAACAATATAGATGTTCTTGACAGTACACCTCTGTCATAGCATGTAATATACACGTGAAATATATTCTCTCAAACCAGAATACCTTGGGGCTGTGTTTGCTTTAGCTTGTTTTACTGGTCCATGTGATGGGCAAAAGTTGGAATGGGCTCTAAAAGCTTGATGGACAGTGTTGCCCAATCAGCAGAATGTTTTACCGGGTCATGTAATCTATGTTTGCTTGTGGTCTAAATCAGACCTGTCTTCCTGAGGGATGTGCATGACCAGGAAAATAGATCTATGCTGCAAATGAAGTTTTGGACCTCTTTTCTTTTACTGAGGGGGAAAATGCATCTTGATACTGCAGAAAGAGTTACCTGGAGAACACAAGGAGGACAAATGCAAAGAAATGAGGGGGGTGGAAAAAAGTCCTGTGCAGTTCTCTCCATGGGTGAGAAGAGGATGGTGAGCTGACAAACCAGACCAAGGAGTGATTGCTCCTCCTGACTTTACTCTCGCTCCAAAAACCAGGTTTTAAAGCCAGGCATAATATTGCTTCTAGAAGCAATTCAGGCCACAGATAATAGGTATGGGGAAGGGGCTTGGCTGGTTATCCCAGACCTATTTATTGTGTGCTGCTTCCTCCTTGCTGCAGAGCAGCTGGTATCTGCATGAGGTACTGAGTTTGAAAGCAAGTATGTTTGCAATCCAGGCAGAGTTTTGCCAAATGTCAGTGTTTCTTGTACACATGGCAAAAACTGGGCCAAATTATGAGGAGAGAGTGATTCCATGCATGTCCCGATCAAACCTGATGTATCACTCAGCAAGAATTACCTGCTGTTCTTTTAGTAGTAATTTGTAGTTTTAATAATTTTTGGTACTCCTGTACATCCTTGCATTTCAGGGGGTTCAAATAAATCTGACTTAATTGCCTTCAGAGTGCTACAATTGGGCAGAGCATGACATAGGCTGCTCTGGGCACCCAGTGATAGTGCAGGGACTTCAGAAGTATGTATTTGGAAGCTCAGAACCTTGATACATTTGCTTTAGCTGTACAATAAATCAGTAAGTAATTTCTTTACATACCATAAGGGAAAGGAATGTAATTTAGAAAGTATTGATGTTCAATTTCCTTACATTTAAAAAAAAAATATAAATACATAGATTCACTTAGCACATAATTAATAACCACACATTCTTGTTTATGTTAAATATGAAAATACATATAGTGAATACATAATATAGCTAATATAGTAAAATATGTAGAATATCTTTTCTTATATTTGCTATATGTGGTTCACTGCACTTCAGCTTATTAACATGAGTTTTAATTAAGTCTAGTGAAAACTTTATTTCTCTCCTGTAGCGGTTCGGTAGAGAAATGGGACAAATGCCAGCAATAAGAGTTGCATTTGATCAGTTTGGAGAGGGGGAGAGATATATTGTGTTTTCCAGTGCTGAACATTAAGGAAAACATCGGAGAAATTCTAATGTTAGGTTGAAAAAGGGACAATTACACCGTTTCTAAGTAAAGATAGTGATCCCACATACATGAGCTTTATATTTGGCTAATCCCAAACTTAAAATTAAATGTATAGACATTTTCTTGAATATTTTGATACCTAGCAAAAAATGAGAGTAAAATGTCATAAAAATCAGATGTGTTTGTTGCTCCATCTCTAGTCCCATAATGTCTTCATTGTCTGAAGTGCTGATCTTGTCATAAACTTATCAAGTAGCTTATGAAATATATTCCCTTTTGTAGATTGAGTTCCCTTTTGTAGATTAAGTTCTTCATAAACCTCAGCTTGAAATCCTACTTTGGAACCATCGTTCATTTTTGGCCCTACTTCACTGTTGTCCTTCATTTGGAACTATCTCAGCCTAATCAGGTTTGAAAATATCTTTTCCCAAAGCTCAAGACATTGCTTATATTCACCAGTGTGAGAACAGTTTTTACTCCAAGCCCCAGGTACAGTCCCAAGTGCACAAGCTGGCCATAGGCTGAACTAGTGGCTCCACTTTGGAGATAAATGTAATTGAGGATGATGATTTCAACTGCTTAGTAATAAAATCAGGTCATCAACAATTATGGGAACAGCTGAAGGAGACAACTTTCAAGGGTTTTGTGTGGCCATAGTATGGCCTATTTTTGTTGGCTGTAATATCCTTGTTAGTTAATGTTAAGTGCATATATTTTGAATATTTGTAAAATAAACAACAAATTTATGAGTTGTACCATAGATGAATGAAGCACAGAACGAATTGATTTGTATTCAAATGTCAAGGATTGTATGTGGAAATGCAGGTGATTATGTACTTGCTAGAGGGTGTGTTGGTTCATTGGGTGGATAAGGAACTGATAAAGGAAGTTATTCTGTACTCCAAATAGGTGGCAAAAATTGCCTAAATGGCTACAATTTCAGTGACAGGCTTTGTTGGGTATTTCTAGAGTGTATCTGGGATAAGGTAACAACTATATGACAGGCATAAAAAGAATATTTACCAAATTGTGAGTATTTTGACTGGTATAAATACGACTAGCTCTGCTAAGAGAGCATTGTAGATGGCTCACATTGAAAGGCCTTTTGGTCTAATGGGAATTTTTCCATTGCTTTTTTTTTTTTCTTGGCTTTTAATTTAGGGTCATCTTTCTTGGAATTTGGCAGAGAAGCCTCACTAAAGCTCTACAAAATCTGGGGTTAGACAACTGTTTATTTCCGTTTCTGCTTAAGAAAATTAATGTGACAAGGACTATAACATGTTTCTGGAAAGGTTTAGTTTAGTTGAATTGTATTTTGTTGCATGTTCACAGACCACTCCACTCTAGCTTGTGGATTTCTGCTTTTGCCTAAAAATTTAGCATGTGATGGCTATTTCTGTCTTTTTCCTGTTGTGCTGGCTTGTGGGCAGTCCTGCTTCTGAGTGGTTCAGGTTAGCAGTGAATTGAAATACCTGTCACAACTACCTGTCACCTTTACTTCCTTAAACAGGTAGGCCTTGTCTTCACTGTGAATGAATATGTATAGGTATATATTTGGAAGGCACTGAAGAAAGTGTTGGGTATGTTCATTTTTATTATTACTGCAATCTTTGTAGAGATGTAATGCCCAGTCAAATGATGCATGATTACTTTCACAAGGACCCTCTGGATTTTCATATTTTCTACAAATCTTTTTTCTGTATTAGATCAGAGCACAAATGCTAAGAAAAAAAAGTGAATGGTTGGTAAAATAGTGATTTTTTAATGAGAAAAGTTCAACAAAGAAAGTGGTAGAACATCTCTCCCAGCTGTCTCTATGACCTCTGTCTTGAGAAATTGTTCATTTTTTTAATGCTTGGAGAGAATGGAGAGCCTGTGACTCTTTTTCCTAGGAATAGTAATGGATTTTCTTCTTTTAGTGTGGGTATAGCATCTGATACTTGGAAACACTATTGTAGTTCTTGCCTTCACTTATTTTCTGTTTTTTCATCTCTTGAGCTTCCAATAAGTGACTGGAAGGGTTTTTTATTGGTTCTTTTTTTTTTTATGTACTGTGAATGGATTTTTTTTCATTCCTTTCCACCTTATATGATGTCTTTATCATTTACATTTGGAGAATAACAAGGCTCTCTAAGAGCACAAGGCCATGTTGCTTGGGAATTTCAGCTCTGCACACCTTTGGTGTGCCTTTGATTTGTAGGTAGTGAGATTTAAATCTATTTTGAAGTATTTCCTTTGCAATAGTACAAAATAGCCCTTGCCATGAAACACAGCTCTCTTGTGCTAGGTTTTGTAAAAACATAAACCAAGAATAAATATATTTTACTACTTGTGAGTAGGGCTGCCTTCCACTTACCTGTGATGTGCTCTGATCAGCTGCTGAAGGTAGCCTGGGTGTGAGTGTAGATGTACTAACATCCTCCCTAAATTATCATGTCCTTACTATTATGTGGCTGCCTGAGAGGTCTGGGGGTAATGTATTGTGACAGCATGTGATCTATGACTTTTATTTGTTTTTCCAGTCAGCAGCATTGGTGGAGGGTACCATCACTGGGGAAGGATCTGTGACCCTTCCCAACTCTATTGCATTATCTTACAAAAATTGAGTTTCCCTTTCCTGAGCAAAAGAACAATTTCAGACCCATCTCTAATTTTTTGTACATTAATGAGGCAGTTCCAAAACCACAGTAATGAGTGTCCAGGTGGACAAGAGAAGAACTGGGATAAAACCTGGTCCATGGCCTTGGCTCACTGCACAGTGAGGACATACCCAAAACGTCCCTCTGGGGCCCTTCTGATGCTCTCCTGTGTCTCATTGCACTGCCAGGACAGCATTGCTTTCTTACTCTCTCCCCTTGCAGAAATCCACACCGTCCTTTCCCATCTTTCTCTTCCAACTCTTTATTGCTTTAGTAATACCGAAAGGATCTCCCCCTCAAGCTGTAACAGAGGCAGCTTGTAATAATAGAGGCAAGAAATCAGCACAAGAGGTTTTCTGGTTTTACTAGAGCTTTGTCTTCAGAAAATCTCCTGAGCCCCAGTGTGAGTGCAGAGAAACATCGCAACCTTACAGCCTAACTAAAGCATAGAGCTAAAACAACCCAACAACCCCAGCTCCACTCCCCCAACAGAAGGAAGTAAAAGCATCAGTCAAAGATCTCTGGTAACTAGGTAATTTAAGGCACAAGCTTTTGGCCATCACTCAGCCTCTTTGCTCTCTGCAAGCCAGTGGCACTGGATTATGCTGCCCTTGCTCCCATCCAGTGTGGTGGCCAAGCATGGGACCAGTGTCTCCTGAATTGCACCCTCTGAATGTTGGTTTGTCCTCTGATTTCACTTGACTGTATGAACGTGATTGCTGAACACGTAGCAGATGTATCTGTGGATATTGCATTGTGAAGGGAATTGTATTGGGTGCTTTGGGAGAGGACTTGAAGAGAGCCTTGTATGCCCTTTCCAAACAGTGTGCTCCAGAGCTGTTCCTGAGCTTATTAGCAGTGAGCCCTATTAATTCAATGAAGTGGCTCTAGGAGCACTTGGGAGATAAGGGAAGATTAAATGAAAGAATATGAGTGCTTGGAGATGAATCCTTAATACCCCTGATGAAAGGAGACCGGATTAAATGAGAGTTGCCCTTCTGCTTCTGTTAGCTTCACTTCAGTGCAGGGGTAGCTGATCTCCTCCCTGGCTTCCTCCAGCTGCTGCTGGAAATCAGCTGGATCCAGGCTGAAGGAAAGTTCAAGCCATTCTGGCATTAAGCTAGATTTTTTTTCTGGAGGTCTGTAGTTTAAAAAAAAAATAGTTGTGTAAGGGATGAAAGGAGTATTGATTGGGACTCAGGATCTAGTGGTAAAAGGATTGTGTAAACGGTGGTATGAATTTTATAAATCCACAAGCTGGGGTGAAAATGGTGAATTGGAGGAAAGCTCTGCTAAAGAATAGTCTCTGTTAAAATAAGATGCTTTCTAGAGGAGGTCGTATCTCACAGAGTGCTAAAAAGTAGCAATCAAGTGGAACAACAAGCCTAAGTCTACTCTTGCACTTCAAAAAAATCACAGACCTTGCTGAAATACCCGGGCTTCTACAGCTGGCAGGCAGGGTGATCTTGTGCTGTGGGAATTCACTCTTTCTCTGGGCTGGACTTCCTGCTTGGGTCTGGTCTTGCCCATAGGGGTTTCATATCTTGGAGGCATGCTGTGAGGATGGTTGGACACTAGCAACTACTATAACGGTGGAGGGTTTATAAGAAACCAAAGCAGATTTTTTTTCTCTCAGAAACAAGAAAATAAATTTACATGCTGCTCTTGACTCGCGTGTCGCAGCTGCCTTGGGGTGCAGAAGCAGATGCCATGTACCCTGGTTGTCCTGGAAGGCAGAAGATAATACATGTACAAAGGAAGTACACAGAAAATGCTCTTTTAAGAGTATCTTATAAGTGATGTGCGGAAACAAACTCTGTAACCCGTGGAAGGTTATAAAGCAGGTACGTTTATTGCTGTGCTGGCTGCAAGGGGGATCATCCCTCCAAACTTGCACACCGAGGGGTTAAGCAGCACACTAAACCATTCCTATTCATAACGTCTAACATGCAGATTCACAAGTCTTCAGAGGAGTGGGTGGGGTTACTACAATTATTTAGAAGAGCTCATTATCATAGGCCTCCTCCCTCTTCGTGCTTGCCATTGCCATCTGGTGGTTGTGGGCCGGGGTCTTTTGGAGGAAGACCCGCAGTCTTCCTCACAGTGTACTTTTCACCTTTGGCTCAGAATGCTGACACCTCACAGGCTATTAACAACAAAACTGCTATGATCCGGCTTATCTCAGGTGGTTCTTCCTTGTTAAGGAAGAGTTCCTATTTTGCTCAGAGTTACTTCCCCTTATCTACAAAGACCAAGGTTACATGAGATGAGCTAATATTACAAAGCTGCCACACTCTCACAGAATCACAGAATATTCATGGTTGGAAAGGACCTCCTAGATCGCTGAGTCCAACCATACCCAAAACAAAAAAAACACCTAAATACTCTGATCAAACACAACTTCAAAAACACAAAAGAACCCCTACATGCCTGCCACTAGAGCACGTCCTGAAGCACCAGGTCCACCTGTTTCTTAAATACCTTCAGGGATGGTGACTCAACCACCTCCCTGGGCAGGCTGTTCCAGTGCTTCACCACTCTTTCTGTAAAAAATTTCTTCCTAATATCCAATCTAAGCCTCTCCTGATGCAACTTCAGACCATTTCCTCTGGTTCTGTCGGTAGTTACTAAGGAGAAGAGGCCAACACCCACCTCTCTACAACCTCCTTTCAGGTAGCTGTAGAGGGCAATGAGGTCCCCCCTCAGCCTCCTCCAAACTAAACATACCCAAATCCCTCNCAAGTAGACAACATCCACAGCCTTCCCCCCATCCAAAAGTTGAGTCACATGGTCATAGAAAGAGATCAGGTTGGTCAAGCAAGTCCTCCCTTTCATAAACCCATGCTGTCTGGCCCTGATCCCTAGACTGCCCTGCAATTGCTGTGAGAACTCCCTCAAGATGATCCTCTCCATGACCTTTCCTGGACTGAAGTCAGATGGACCGGCCTGTAGTTCCCTGGATCCTCTTTCCGGCCTTGTAGATAGGTGTCACATCAGTCATCCTCCAGTTATCTGGTACCTCCCATACCTTCTACCTATGATACATTTATCATTCAAGTCATTTATCATTCAACAGGTCAGTTATCATTCATAAGTAATAATAAATTCTAAACAAAGAATTGCCCTCTACTTCCCCTTTTCAAGTCTATGTCGTGGTTTAGGGTCAGGGCAGACCCTAAGACCCAACAGACCCTCTCTGTTAACCCCCCTCCCTCCCAAAGGGGAAGAGAAAAGGAATAAGGGAGAGAGATTTAGTGCTTAGAACAGCTTTAATGATTAATAATAATAAAATAGAATATGTACAAATCTATACAAACCCAGTACCGAACCCACCCTCCCGATGGTAATTACGTCACCGTCACCACTGATGTTGTAGAGCAGGCACGGGGGGTCCCAGACCGGGCCCCGCAGCAGATGGGAGCTGTGTTCAGGAGCTGGATTCTGGTACCGGATTCAGGAACATGGGATCAAAGGCAGAATGGACAAAGTCCTCCTTGGATGATCTGGGGAAGCCAGTCCAAGTGGGGAGAAGAGCCTGGGTAAAAGATCAAAAGACCCTCCTGGATCCCTCTGCTTGCTACCGAATAATGGCGTATATGGGATGGAATGCCTCATTCAGCTGGGGGTTATCTGTCCTGTCCACTCCTTCCTAGGTGCAGTCTTTTCCTTTCTACACCCCCTGTGTGGTACACACTGTCCAGCAGTGGCCTTGTCTGCACACCAATTCTTGGTGGTAACTCTAAACATGGGCTGGTATCACTTCTAACAGCAGACACTGCAAAAACATGCTTCTAACTTCAGAAAATGCTGTTAATTACAAGTACTGAACAGAATTAGTCCTGCTTTCACTCAAACCAGGACAGGCTATTTCCTATTGGTTGGAGGGGATCTGATTCTTATCTCATCCGTTTTGCACTGTTTCATCTGAAGAGTGCCCAGGTCTTTGACCAAAGGCTTTAAGTGGCAGATCTACTGCTATGGGCAGTCTGGTCAAGCTTTGCCTACTTTTTGCCTTTGATATTTGCAGCCTACCTGTTAAAGTTTATCTGTGAAGAGATCTGAGAAATGCTCTGGTGTGGTCCTTTCATCAAAATGATTTTGTGTTGGTCCTGAGAAGCCAGTTTCATTGGCAAAGGTTTTGGTAGGGAAAATAGCTGCAGCTCACCACTTTTAAGGGAGAATTCTTGATGTATTTCTTTCTGGTATCCTTGCTGGAGCTCAAGCATTTTAGGGCAAGCAACTTTTTTTTTTATTTTTATTTATTTCTCAAGGGGATTTTATGTCATTCTGTGTGAGAGCTCCGTGGTTATAGAAACACCCTGAAATCTGTCCTCAGCCATCACTTTGGCACCTGTTTCAATACACTCTTGTACCTTAGCTGGAATCAGTGCCCTGTTGTACTGCATTGCCTTCCCTTGCAGCCCTTGCTGAGGTGCCGTTAATGGGAACACTGAGCAGCATGTTGGCTTTATCTGTGCACGTTTTCTTGCATTGTGGTACTTCAGGCAACCAGCATTAGCAACTGTTGANTTGCTGTGAGAACTCCCTCAAGATGATCCTCTCCATGACCTTTCCTGGACTGAAGTCAGATGGACCGGCCTGTAGTTCCCTGGATCCTCTTTCCGGCCTTGTAGATAGGTGTCACATCAGTCATCCTCCAGTTATCTGGTACCTCCCATACCTTCTACCTATGATACATTTATCATTCAAGTCATTTATCATTCAACAGGTCAGTTATCATTCATAAGTAATAATAAATTCTAAACAAAGAATTGCCCTCTACTTCCCCTTTTCAAGTCTATGTCGTGGTTTAGGGTCAGGGCAGACCCTAAGACCCAACAGACCCTCTCTGTTAACCCCCCTCCCTCCCAAAGGGGAAGAGAAAAGGAATAAGGGAGAGAGATTTAGTGCTTAGAACAGCTTTAATGATTAATAATAATAAAATAGAATATGTACAAATCTATACAAACCCAGTACCGAACCCAACCCCCCTGATGGTAATTACGTCACCGTCACCACTGATGTTGTAGAGCAGGCACGGGGGGTCCCAGACCGGGCCCCGCAGCAGATGGGAGCTGTGTTCAGGAGCTGGATTCTGGTACCGGATTCAGGAACATGGGATCAAAGGCAGAATGGACAAAGTCCTCCTTGGATGATCTGGGGAAGCCAGTCCAAGTGGGGAGAAGAGCCTGGGTAAAAGACCAAAAGACCCTCCTGGATCCCTCTGCTTGCTACCGAATAATGGCGTATATGGGATGGAATGCCTCATTCAGCTGGGGGTTATCTGTCCTGTCCACTCCTTCCTAGGTGCAGTCTTTTCCTTTCTACACCCCCTGTGTGGTACACACTGTCCAGCAGTGGCCTTGTCTGCACACCAATTCTTGGTGGTAACTCTAAACATGGGCTGGTATCACTTCTAACAGCAGACACTGCAAAAACATGCTTCTAACTTCAGAAAATGCTGTTAATTACAAGTACTGAACAGAATTAGTCCTGCTTTCACTCAAACCAGGACAGGCTATTTCCTATTGGTTGGAGGGGATCTGATTCTTATCTCATCCGTTTTGCACTGTTTCATCTGAAGAGTGCCCAGGTCTTTGACCAAAGGCTTTAAGTGGCAGATCTACTGCTATGGGCAGTCTGGTCAAGCTTTGCCTACTTTTTGCCTTTGATATTTGCAGCCTACCTGTTAAAGTTTATCTGTGAAGAGATCTGAGAAATGCTCTGGTGTGGTCCTTTCATCAAAATGATTTTGTGTTGGTCCTGAGAAGCCAGTTTCATTGGCAAAGGTTTTGGTAGGGAAAATAGCTGCAGCTCACCACTTTTAAGGGAGAATTCTTGATGTATTTCTTTCTGGTATCCTTGCTGGATCTCAAGCATTTTAGGGCAAGCAACTTTTTTTTTTATTTTTATTTATTTCTCAAGGGGATTTTATGTCATTCTGTGTGAGAGCTCCGTGGTTATAGAAACACCCTGAAATCTGTCCTCAGCCATCACTTTGGCACCTGTTTCAATACACTCTTGTACCTTAGCTGGAATCAGTGCCCTGTTGTACTGCATTGCCTTCCCTTGCAGCCCTTGCTGAGGTGCCGTTAATGGGAACACTGAGCAGCATGTTGGCTTTATCTGTGCACGTTTTCTTGCATTGTGGTACTTCAGGCAACCAGCATTAGCAACTGTTGAAAGCCAATATATTCCAAAGAGAAGGCGGGTAGACTGGGAACAGCCCACTTGAAGGAGATTAAATCACCGCATCACGCTCTCAAAAGGTTCCCACACATTTTCAAGACCAGAAAGTATATTAAGATAGTATCAGTACTCTAAACCCACAAAAGGCAGGGATTTTGGACTTTGGGATGAAGCTCAGGTTTTTAAAATGCTTCTGTGTGCCTCGGTTGCTCAGGTGCTTCTCTGCAGGGAGGGAGCTCCCAGGAGTTTGTCCAAAGTTGCAGCAGATGGGCACAGCCATACGCTGGGGACAGACTCTGTGCTGTACCACTGAGTTGTCTTTAATGTCTTGATGTCTGACTTGTGTTGTTATTATGACTATTCATATTGTCAAGACCAAATGTTGGGATAGTGCAGTGAGAGAAAGACACTGATCTACTAATAGTGACAGACTATGAAAATAAACCTTTCTCTAAGAGTAGTTCTGACAATGGCCCTTGTTAGTGCATTCTCAAAACATAGAATATAATGATCTTTATTTTCTCACAGTTCAAAGCAAAAGGTTACATGCATTAGGCATGCACAGACATGCAAAATTAAGTATGTTAAGGAAATCAGTAATTTGGAGCCAAATATATACCTCTTAAAAATCTACTGAGTTTCTTACTTTTTTTACCTTATCCTGTGGTAGAAATTCCACTGCTGAGCACCACAGTGGGACCAATATGCTGGTCTGTCAGGATGGCAGATCAGTGAAGCTTTGGGACATTCAAAACACAGCTGCTTCTGCACTGGTTTCGGCTCAGCTTTGCAAAGGCAACTAAATGAGTAGTGGTTACCTGAGCTGGGAGATAAGGAAGCCTGATTGTTCATGGGTTTATACCTCATAGTTGATTGTGGGTTTTTAGAAAAGCCTTTCCTGCAGCACAACCATTGATATGTCATGAGGCTTATAAGGAGGTCAGCTTGTGGTCGCTAAAGAAGGGAAAAGAGTACTAATTACATATGCAATTGGTTCTGTTGGTAAAAAAGTGATGCTCTTTCTACAGAATTGTCTGTGATTTTTTTTTTTTCTTTATTGGAAAGAAGAAACCTCTCAGATAATAGTTTGTGAAAAAATGTGGTGACATTTCTGAGAGGCAAAAAAAGAGAAGTATCATACAATGTTTTTTTTCCCCCACAAACATTGAATCTCCTGTCCCTGGACTCCATATTTCTGTCAGAAATTTCTATTCCCCTGCTGTTCTTACAGGAGAATTTTACATGCAGATTTTGCCTGGGAGGCACTGGAATTGCCCTCTTTTACTCCAGCCTGAATGCCCTTCTGCTAACAAGCATTGGACAGAGAGCACTTGGGTTTGGACAACTGTTCATCTGTGTTATCCACTGAATAATGCGTATTGCACGCAATGTGGCCTGCAGCTGGGGTGATTCTCCTTAGCAAAAGAGTGGCTTAAAGGTCAGTCTGGTTTCTGATCCTGGGTGAGAAGAAGAGGCTGCAATGCTGACAGCAGCTACTCTGGGCTGCTTCCCACTTGCTTCTTCTCCTCCTCCCATCTCAGACTGGTGCACCCGTCCAGAACTAACTATACCAGGTGCTTTAGAGAAAGCTTCATAAAACTTAGCTGTACACACTCATGTTGCAACTTCCCTGTGTGAGGAGTGCTGTCAGTGCAGACAGCAGCTGCCTGGATCAGGGTTTAATCTGTTTCTATAGTGTATCTCTAATGCCTAATAGGGCTGTGTAAATCACAAAAGGCAAAAAAGATGTTGAGCTGGAGGTGCTGTGAGACGTGAGGCCAGTAAACAGACTCACAGCAGCCGGGCAAACAAGTAGTGCTACAACATAAACCATTGTACCCTGCTCTGCACCTCTATGCCCAATTCTCTCATGTGCTTTTTGCCTCCAAATGGCAATGAAAGTGCTGCTCACAGCCTCCCTTGGTGGCATCAGGCAGGCTGTTCTAACCCCACGCTGTGAGACCAGTTGTTAAAAACATGCAGTATTTGTCTTAAGGGGAGGAGTGCTGTGCCATAGGGCAGCAGCTTTGGTCCACGAGTGTCATGCTGCCATCAGATGAAATGACATCTTTCTACCAACTGCTGACCTCTGCTGTCTTGTGGAGTTGATTTTCAGTAGTTAACAAGGTTCTGCGGTGAGAGAAAAGATTTCTTTCAGCTGGTTTGGGTTCTCCATGAGTTGGTGTTTCACGCTGGCAAACTTGTTTATACTGTGGTTATAGGTGATGCAGCATTGGCTGGTGGGAGTGGGTCTGGGCTGGCTCCTGCCCTGACAGCAAACGTGCAGATATCAGTTTGAACAGCCACAAAATCTCATTTCATACTGAGGCGTCAGTTATGATAAACTGCACCTTCATTTATGAAGATTATCTCTAGACAGGCTATTATCTAACAAAATAAATAACACTGATTTGTATTCATATTTAATAAGGATGAGGCAAACTATAAACTTCATCAAATCAAACATAGATTCCCTGTTGCATAGAGTTAAACTGATGGTGATTTATAAATATTTTACCTCCTTCTTTGTATACTATATGGTGCTTCTTAAGATGGAGAGCAAAGGAAATCTGAATGATTCTCCATCAAATGGCTAAATAATATTTGTGCTAAAGAGCAGCAAATGGATGCTTTTAAAATTGTGCATGTTTATTCAAATGCAGGCATCAGATAGCTCTGTTTGCCTCAATCCTTCCTGTTGTTATGGATTGCTTGTTAAAATATCAGACATGTTTTTGTCAATTATAAGTTGCATTTTTAGAGTGAAGGTGCTGGTTGGATTGTGCTGAGGTGTTACCTGCACATCCCACTTTGGAATAGCCAACATGCACTGAAGGAAGCAGAGATTTCCCCACATATTTCTGTGGCTTTGGATCATCCTCTGCTCCTGTTGTCCCACTGTTTGCCCTGCTGTGACTCTTGCTGTCATTAGCATTCTTGCAGGATTTAGACACTGTAAACAGCAGATACCAGGGCAATGGGTACGTAAGGAGGATCTCTGTACCATAGTCCTACTTTAACCCTGTGACATCCTGTGACATGTGACCAAGGTCAGACTATGCTTGCATTTCTGTGTCAAGAAAGTCATCTTTGATGACAATACATAATCACATTTCTGCTTGGATCTGCATCTGTGAGGGGCAGTAGGAGAGGGATGCTGCTTGTTCCTGACTGGTTGGATGATCACAGAATGTTAGGGATTGGAAGGGACCTAGAAGGATCATGTAATCCAATCCCCCTGCCAGAGCAGGATCACCTAGATCAGGTCACACAGGAATGCATCCAGGTGGGTTTTGAATGTCTCCAGAGGAGGAGACCCCACAGCCTCTCTGGGCAGCCTGTTCCAGTGTTCTGTTGCCCTCACCATGAAGAAGTTTTTTCTCATATTTATGTGAAAAATCTTATGTTCCAGCTTGCACTCCTTTCACCTTTTCCTATCATTGGTTGAGACTAAGAAGAGCCTGTCTCCATCCTCTTGACACCCTTTACATATTTATAAACATTAATGAGATCACCCCCCAGTCTCCTCCAAGCTAAAGAGACACAAGTCTCTCATCTTTTCCTCCTAAGGCAGATGTTCTACTCCCTTAATCATCTTTGTGGCTCTGTGCTGGACTCTCTCAAGCAGTTCCCTGTACTTCTTGAACTGAAGGGCCCAGAACTGGACACAATATTCCAGATGCGGCCTCACCAGGGCAGAGTAAAGGAGAAGAACCTCTTTCGATCTACTAACCACACCCCTTCTAATGCACCCCAGGATGCCATTGGTCTTCTTGGCCACAAGGGCACATTGCTGGCTCGTGGTCATCCTTCTGTCCACCAGGACACCCAGGTCCCTTTCCCTTATGCTGCTCTCCAACAGGTCAGTCCCCAGCTTATATTGGTACCTGGGGTTGTTCTTGCACAGATGTAAGACTCTACACTTGCCCTTGTTATATTTAATTAAATTTCTTCTTGCCTAACTCTCCAGCCTGTCTAGGTCCACTGAATGGCAGCACAGCCTTCTGATGTGTCAGCCACTCCTCCCAGTTTTGTGTCATCAGCCAGTTTGCTGACAGTGCACTCTGTTCCCTGATCCAAGTCACTGATGAATATATTGAACAGTTCTGGTCCCAGTGCTGACCCTTAAGGGACTCCACTAGATACAGGCCTCCAACTAGACTCTGTCCCATTGACCACAACTCTCTGGCTTCTTTCCTTCAGCCAGTTCACAGTCCACCTCACTACCCCATCACCCAGACCACACTTCCTTATTTTAGCTGTGAGGATGCTGTGGGAGACTGTGTCAGATGCTTTACTGAAATCAAGATAGACCACATCCTCTGCTTCACCCCTGGGTGAAGCCATGTTGACTGCCCCTAATGACCCTCTTATCCTTGGTATGTCTAGAGACAGTGCCAAGGATTATTTGTTCCATTACCTTTCCAGGGATGAAGGTGAGGCTGACCAGTCTATAGTTAACCAGGTCCTGCTTCTTGCCCTTGTCACTGCAGTGCCATTTGCTTTCCTCCAGTACTCAGACACCTCACCTGCTCCTCATGACTTACCAAATATGATGAAGAGTAGCCTAGCAATAACTTCTGCCAGCTCCCTCAGCACCCATGGGTGCATCCCATCAGGACCCATGGATTTATGGATGTCCAGATTGCGTAACTGGTCCCTAATCCAGTCTTTATCAACCAAGGTGAACTCCTCCTCTATCCTGACTTCCTCCGAGTCCTCAGTGGTCTGAGGCTCCTCAGAACAGTCTCCAGCAGTATAGACAGGGACAAAGATGGCATTCAGTAACTCTGCCTTCTTTTTATCCTCTGTCACCAGAGCACCCACCTCATTCATCAGTGGGCCTGCATTGCCTCTAGTGTTAGTTTTATCTGCAATGTATTTGAAGAAGCCTTTTCTATTGTCCTTGATCTCTCTTGAAAGGTTTAATTCCAAGGAAACCTTAACTTTAGTAGTTGCCTCCCTACATCCTCTTATATTCCTTCCAAGTGTCCAGTCCCTTCTTCCATGATCTGCAGACTTTCTTCTTCCACTTGAGTTTACCCAAAGCGAGTGAATGATGTCACTCCTATTTCTCAGCAGAAATGCTTTGCAAGAGGAAAGAGGATATGTTAAGGAAATCTGTTTGCACTGCTCTGTCCTGGACACTTGGCGGATTTGAGGCTACCAGCACACTCAGTCTTCAGCTTTGAGGTGGTGAAATGTGCTCTGCTAAGCTTTTCATATCTCTGATGATTTTCTTTCACATAGTTCAAATGGTCATTTTTTAAGCCTTGTTATAGGTCTTTCTTTAAAGCAAACCGATGGCATCATGCTTGCATTTAAATGAATGCTTTTGTTAGGGTAAATACAACCAATGCAATAGAAAAAATAAGGTTAGAGGTGATTTGGGGATTATTCCAGTCTTCAGGTGGTGAGGGTCAACTCACATAGAAGCTAGGAGAGTGTCAGACCTGATAAGTGCTGTAGGGCACTACGTACAAAAAGTAGCCCACATTATGGAAATGGATCGTAACCCTCTGGAACTGCTGGCAGGCAGGGTGGTGGGTTTTAGGAAGGGATGAAGTGCCTACACAAGATGTGCGGATTTCAAGTGATGATCTTGGAGGGGACTAGACACTTGCTACTGTAAGGGAAGGGCAACACTGGGCAGAAAAGAGCATCACCTTTATGGCTGAAATTACTCAGTACATCCATTGATAGTTATTCTTCCTGCAGATGATTGTATTTTAGGTGTAAGTTCTCTGCTTTTCCTGCTGCTTTGTCACTCCTGTGAAGGGCCTGGAGAATAAGTCTTGTGAGGAGTGTCTGAGGGAACCGGGGCTGAATAAAAGAAGGCTGGGGGGAGACCTTATTGCTCTCTACAACTCCCTGAAAGGACATTGTAGAGAGGTAGGCGCTTGCTGCTTCCCACAAATAACTAGTGATAGAATATGATGGAATGGCCTCGAGCTGCACCAGGGGAGGTTTAGACTGGACATTAAGAAAATTTTTTTCACTGAAAGGGTTGTCAGGCATTGGAATGTGCTGTCCAGGGAGGTTGTTGTGTCGCCATCCCTGTATGTGTTTAGAAGCTATACAGATGTGGTGCTTGGGGATATGACTTAGTGGTGGACTTGGTAGAGTAGGGTTAATGGTTGGACTTGATGATCTTAAAGATCTTTTCCAACCTAAATAATTCTATGATTATGGAAAGAGCACTTTCTACTTGAGAAGAGCATAGAAAGCTGATGATTACCAGGTCAGTGAAAGTTCACAGTCTGTGAAAGTTCTGGTCATTTTCAAGTGACAGATGATGAAATGCACCTGATGATGTAGCTTAGTTTTACAGAACACGTTGTCACAAAAACTATTTGCTCTTCACACACTTAGAAGCACATGCATTAGAGGCAGCATTGTGGCTGGGTTCAGCAGCAGAGCCAGGCTTGTACCAGAAAAGGCAAACCAGGAGCCTGGACCATGATGTGAGACCTCCACCACTGCTCTTCAGGGCTGCCTTGACTGGAGGGACACTGACTAGATCATTGTATAGGTGACCAGCTCATCACATGGGGCAGCAGCAGCCATAACTTCCCCTTGCAATCCCTGCCCCCTTGGTTTACAGAAAGTCACTACAAATCCTTACCCAAAGGTACTTTTGCAGAACTCAGTCATGGCTAAACTCCATCTGTGCTGTTTTTTCTTTATGTCCATAACTAATTTCTTGAAACAGAGGCAATCCCATGTTCAACCCAACCCTCTGCTAACTGCACATCTGGCTCATAGATTTTTGACCATTTGTGCTAAGTTTTTTTTCTTCTCATCCCCCTTGGATGCACTGCACTTGTTATGCCTCTTGTTGTCAGACATACAAAATTCATTGTACTTTGCTGCTTTTATTAGCAGCCTTTTTTCCCAAGAGAAAGATTGGAAATGTTATGCTGCATTGTTACCATTCTATTGGGAAGCATCCCGTTAATAGCTGAATGGCTGCAATATATGAGAACTGTCCTTACTTTGATCTGGGTGTTTGCAGATGACTGGGAGTAGTAGCAGCAGTGTACAAGTGTGGGAGGAAGGGTTGGAGTTGCTTTGTCCACCAAATGATCATAATGCAGATTTTTTTTATGTGGTAGTGCACTTTGGTAATTGAACGTAGCCTCCATGCAGTGATCAGGCATCAAAAATTAATCTCCCTCTGCATCTTCTCATAAGGAGAGCTTCTGCAGCAGCAATCTGTGTTACTCTGCACCAACAATCTGCTTGCCTTCATCTTCGTGTTTTCATGCAAATTGCTAACAAACCTTTCTGATGAAGGCTTTTGAAAACAGAAGAGGAATACAAGAAATTTACAAAATTGCAGAGGGTGGATTCAATGGTGCTGTCTGTAAATTGTTCTGCTCACCACTGGAGTCTTGTCCAGGGCCAGGAGTGAGAACAGGGCTTCAAAGAAATTCAGTCAATTTCCTGTCCAAGGCCAGTAGTGAGCTTCTGGGTGGAGCTGTTTGCCTGGACAGAAGGGACAAGCAGGGCATGAGATTTTGCTCACTGGCTGTGTGAAGCGTTACGTCCATCCTTGATGGTGGAATTTTTCTCTTCTGTGGTTGAGAAAAAGATCTTCATTCCCCACCATTCCCAATTGCTCCTTTCCTCAATGCCAACCTTGGACAGACACGCAATTTTGAAGGGGTAGGAATCGGTCTGTCTCTTATATAAAAAAGCTGAAAATACTGTGCCTGTATTAGAGAGACCTCATTTGGTGGGTGCATCCTGGGGAGCTGATGTGCTAAATTGCACATGAGCAAAGCATGACCAACTCTCCACAGTACTCATGCAAGGGAAGAACCCCGGTATAGGTGCTTAATCCTCCCCAACCATTGCAAATGCTGCTTCTGAGGGACTTGCTCAAGCTCAGGAGCAACCATGTTACTGAAGTCGATTACACTGTTTGACCTGAGCACTCTGAACTATCCCTGGTGAGGCAAAATCAGAGGGACTAGACTCAAAACCAGTAAGGGAATATTAGACCTTGTATTAAACCATAGAGAGTTAAGGTACAATATACTTAATCATATTTTAAATCTGTAGTATAAACTTGGATAGGTTCTTCTTATCTGAGTGCTTCCAAACAAGATTTTGATGACACCTAGCAGGTTGCTGTTCCAGCTGAAGGGGTAGGAAATCCAAGATCAAATGCTGAGAAGAAACTACCTGTCCCTCTCTCTCCCTGTGGATGATTTACATTTAAGCCCAGACACAAACCTAGATTTCAAGGTGTTTTTTAGCATAGACTAAACCAAAATCTTGGATCCAAGGCTTGGCAGCATTCAAAGTGCAGTAAATTATATCCTAGTTTATTCTCCTTTCTGGTGTAGATGAGGTAGAGTGATGGTCTCAGACAGAACTTGACACAGAGTGAGGAAAGCTCCACAGAAATCCTACAGTTCACTGGAATATTTATTTCTTCCATTTCTGGAAATCTAGATGACAGGCAGGGAAGGCAGAAGCATTGCCCTAATGAAACTGGCAACAATAATTGTAATTAAACCAAAACTGTTCAGGTTTTAAACAAAATCATTTAGAGTTTGATCACAGTTTGCAGAGGTAAGTTTTCTTCCTTTCTTACACTGCTGATATATTTCTACTAAAACATTATGTGTTTAGCATTGACTTCCATTAAAAAGACATTATGGTTATAGTAAGCTTTTTTTTCCACAGCAGTCAATTGCTAGGAGGAGCTGTATGTGAAATATCAGGACTAAAAAGGTTTTTCCAATGTTTGAGCACTACCAGGACTAGGCACACAATACCTTTTGAGATGAAAAAAATAAGGGGACCACTATACAAGGATGCTTTTTGTTTGCTTAGTTACCCATTTGGTGTTGCTGAGTAAAGGGCTGTGCTGGGGTGAGGATTTTGCTGAAAACCTGGGGAACAGTCACTCCATGGCCAGGGTAAGGAGTGGTTGCAAACATGAGACTGACAGTTATTGCATGAAAGGAATTACATTAATTAGCTCCCCACAGCTTGCATGGAAGCACTGGTGTGTAATGTGTCCGGAAACCAGAAATGTGACATCTCTACTGTTATGAAAACTGTTGTCTTTGTTGTGCTTCACTGCTTGCAAAACTCAGAAGAAGTCATAAGAGCTGCCTGGACAAAGGCAGAAATGTGGGCATTTTCAGTGGAAAATGTTTGGCTTCAGATTTTATGTCCTCCACTACTCTTGAGGGTACTCAATAAATCTTCCCTAGTTATTTTCCCTTGAAACAATGATGCCCCAGAGTGATATGTTATAGCCTACCCTGGTGCAACAAATATATTCAATTTACTTTTTTATAAGCCTACTATTTTTTTATGGATTTCAAGAACTATTTATGAGCTGAGGAACAGCTGTATGATGGAAAGGAAAATTAAAAAGAAACTCCAAGCATGGCACCTTAAAAATACTGGCATTGAGCAAACAGACATACCAATGTATTTGTTGCTGAGAAGTGAGATACTTCACAGCTGATGGTTCATCAGCTGCCACTGGTACTGAACAGTATTTCCATCTACACAATCTCTCAGCTCCAAGAGCAAAGATGTTCCCCAGACATTCCCAAAATGCTGCATACGGTGGACTCGATAGCTGCTGGGACAACAGACATGGGGGCTATATAGCAAAGTTGTCTGTCTCTCTGTCTTGCCTATCTTACCTATCTATATCTATCTTCAGCATGAGGAGACACATACATGAGGAGTCACCTCACTTCTGACTGGCTGCCATGCAATATACCACTCTTCGGGAGATTTTCTGAACTTTCATTGCCATCTCTGATCCCCTGAGTGACCAGACAACTTACTGCAGCCCAGCACAGCTGCAGAGGACAGGGAAGCTCTGGGTGAGCAGCTTGTGCTGTCAAGATGGCCCAAACTTAAGACACATGCAAAAGTTTTGTAGGTGACCAGTGTTCTCTGACCAGTGTGCCCTCTAGTCCAGATCTGAGATTTTTTTCTCCAAAACCTTTGAGCTAAAAGGAGGTGAAATAGGGCTTCTTTTTTGCTCAAAGGGGCCCAAAGGTCTTGAAGGAAAATCAGTTTACTTGAAAGACTTGGCAACGAGGTCTCTCAGCTGGCGGCTGGCCTCTGTCCAACCTCTCTACCTTACAGGGACAGGCAGGGTAGTGCAGCAGATATTGTTACAGAAGAGTGGGATAACATATTTGTGAATATCCAAATGACTGAAGAGTTTAATGTGTAAGCACTTGGGATCAAAAATCTGTTTGGTACTTGTTTTTTCCTCCTGTTGAGCAAAAGAATGTATATGGCCCTGTTCTGTGACAGGCATCTGTTCACAGTCACTTTGAAAAGGGGCAATGGTAAGTGTTGAAATATTCCATGAACATTTGGCCATTCTGATTTCTCTCAAAAGTACACCAGTTTTCTCCTCAGTCTATGGATATACTATGACTGATTTGTTTTATCAACAGCTGGTTCAAACTTTCGATTTTTTTTTTTATCAACTTTCTTCTTACTGCTTTAACTTTTTAACCTCCTTATCACCTCTGAGTGTTTTGGATGATTTTAAATGAAATTTCAACATCACTGTTTTTCAAGAAAAAGTATTGCTATTATTTTAGCAGCCTTGATGACACAGTTATTACTGCCATAACACAGCAATGGAACAATATTACTTTCCTTGAACCTGTCTCTCATTTTGTTTTTACTATCACTTTAAGTGGTTTTGGGATTTAAGGATCTCTGAAAACCTTCCATGTGTGTAGCTCTTGGTAGAAGCCATTGTTCTGGTGTGGTGGATAAATGAATTTTTCATCTTTTTCCAAATGGAGTTAGTAGCTGTGATAGGAACACTGTGAAGTGGGAAAGGGGAGAGGTTGTCACACGTTCTTCTCACTCCCCAGCACCAGCATGTCTTCAGCTTTGCAATGTGGACACTTTTTGTTTCAGTGTGAAAGTGCTGCATGAAGCAAAACTGTTGGTATGGATATGCCTGGTGGTATTTTAAATCAACCCTATGGTTTATGTTGCATTTGCAAGATAGAAGCTGTTTTAAATTCATTAGCCTTTCATTAAGAGTATTCCATAGGGCTTTCATTCACTGTTGCCTTTAAGCTGTGAGGGGCTGAAATAAAAGAGAATCCTGGAGTATCAAAAGAAGGTTAACACAAGGATTAAGCATTTCCATGTTTAGCAGAAAGATAATAAAATCATTCTGGGAGTATGGGAGAAAAACTACAGAAAGCAAATTGTAAGTTTGAAATGTCTAGCCTTGTTTCTAACCTGTATTTAGAGGAACCATGTGGTTATCCTGCTTTGAAGTCTCAAAAACCTGAAAATTACTCCTGCAAGGGGGTCTACTGCTGTCCTGCTCAGCTCACACTAGGGCTGAGCACAGTGAGCAGGAGGGAGAAAGGGAGTGGTATTAAACATCAAACTCTGGCATTGCAAATTTAAGGTCTTCTGTTGGGTTTTTCAAAACACGTTAGACAAATAATGTCAGGATTGATTTAGCAGAGCAGATCCTGCCTAGAGGAAGACAAGGGAGTAACTGACCTTGTAGGATCTCTTCCTGCTCTCCTTTCTGCAACACTATTATCAGTCTGGTCCTCTGGGACCCAAAACTGCGCAGCATTTTACATCTCAGAGTCAGCCTGAGAGAAGGTTAATAAAGGCAAAACAGGTTCAGCCAAGAGTACGAGAGATGTGTTTGCAGCATCTGTCAAATATCAAAATATTATTATTTGATATCATTAACTTTAGCTTTTAACCATAAGAAATGTATGTGAAAAACTTCATGGCCTCTTTCTCTTCCCTGGTGAACAATAGCTTCAGGACATAAAAGAAAAATAACTCATTACATCCCATCTCTTCTGCAGGTGTAAAAGGGTAACCGATTAACAGCATGACATGTAATTCACAGCCTCCCTTCACTTCCCACTGGCTGCCATGTGTTCCCCTGTTCCTGTATTACACGCAGAGGACAGCCCTTATCTTGCACCTCTCTGATTCTACTAGAGTTGTGCCAATTAAATAGACTTTTCTGTATTTATTATGGAAGAGTTACCTATACCTGGTGACATTTCTGCTGACTGCTGTTAAAATCCCCTCTGCTTTAAAATCAGTGGCTGCATCTTAGAGTGGCAAATGTTACTGAAGAAAATGTCTCTTGAAGTTTTGAATATAAAATTGTTTAATGGTAAATAATATAGTCTGCAAAGGTATAAGGAGAAAATGGACTAAAAAGGGAATTCAGATTTAATGTACTCTGATATTCTGCTCTTTGCAGTTAGAGGAATTGATGATGTAGAGTTAGTGAGAAGGGTAAGAAAACTCAGGGGAGACAAAAACTCCAGCACTTATACCTCAGGAACAAAAATGCTGAAGGGTTTCAGAAAA
This sequence comes from Chloroceryle aenea, assembly GCA_013399075.1. Classification (NCBI taxonomy): domain Eukaryota; kingdom Metazoa; phylum Chordata; class Aves; order Coraciiformes; family Cerylidae; genus Chloroceryle; species Chloroceryle aenea. Next base: position 402,463 of record VWZY01006902.1, read on the forward strand.
TACTCTTTCTTTTACTTTCTAGTTCTTCTGCTATTGTTTGTTAGTGGTTTTTTGGTTGATGTTTTGTGTTTGTGTGTTTTTTTTTTTTTAAGGAATAATATATTTGTCTCTTTTATCTCCTCCTCTTTCTTCTTTTTAATCTTCTTTCTTAAATATCTCATTAGTTTCCACTATGGAATTGTACAAGATCAAAATGTTGTCATCCTGCACTGATGGATATGTCTGCAAATGTTATATAATTCATCCCAGCCTCAAATCAGGTTAGTGCAGGAATAGTGCTTTACACCTTTGAACTGCTAATCATGCAGCAAAAAGCAGCCCCTGGCACTGTGTGCCATGTCAGGGTTTTGCCAGCACAGTCATGAAGACATAGCACTGTTTTGGGAGGTAGAAATGAGACAAAGCTTGTGCCTAAACATGTAGTTGCAGTTATGCTTATTCTATACCATTCTGAAAGCCATATACCAGTTTATTAACTCTGAATCCATTGCACTTGGAATCTCCTTTTTCATGATGAAAAAGGTGGAAAGTGTTGTGGTGTTTGGGTCTTTTTTATGTGTGTCGGGAACTTATTAGAATAAAGCAGTGACTAAACGTTGTGAGTGTGTGGTTTCTGGGGCAGGCTCACATTGCCCCTGCTTCACTGATGCTCTCAGCTCAAGGGATTGGCTTTGTAATGATCCTTAAAAATGAGGAGCATGAAGCTCCTTCCGAGCACCATTCACTCAAGATACCTTTTTAAATGAAGTTGCCATGACTTCAGTAGATTTACCCATGGGTCAGAAAGGCTAAATTATGCCCCTTTCTGACAGTCTAATGCAAAACAGGGCAAGTTTCAGTTTCGGAGATCAGACCAAATAATTAGTCTTAATTTTTCTAGCTCTCCATTCAATCTGTCATTTTTTTCTGAGTAGCACTGGGACATAGCCAGAAGACTTCTCAGTCGCAGATGCGTAATCCCATTAAATATGATGGGCCAGATTTTCAGCTGCAGCTGTCAGGTACACTGGGTTTGGGGGACAGGCTGCATTTGCAGCAGTGTAGGGTGCTGTTTAGACTAAGTCTATCGAGATGCTCTCTCCTCCTGTGTGTTTCACGCCGGAGCAGCTGTGGTAGTTCGTGCATTCAAAACAGCCCACTTCAGTGAATGGGGGACCTGCCAACATTCAACTCTTTAAATAATTCATGGGTCTACTGATAATTGCTATTTCAGTATTTCTGTCTCATTTATTCTACAAGAAAGGCTGACAGGACTGCAGCTTGATTTTTCTTGGTTAGACAAAAAAGTGTTTGCTGCTTACTTAGCATCCCTAGGGAATCCCTCAAAATCAGACAGGGATGCTCATTATTTTCCACTGGCCATGACTGTTGGTCTGTGTTAAGACAATTTATTGTTTCCATGTTTACTGTCAGAGAAGAGTGAGTTTGGTTTGTCTTATTTTAAACCTCCTCAAAGCCTGTGCATAAACATTCACCCGTTGCTTGGTAGTATCTAAATAAGAATTGAGCCGTTTGTGTACTATGGGAATAAGATGGAAATACTGCACTAAACAATGCAAACAAACAAAAATGGGATTATTGATCTCTTGAAAAATATATATGTGTATCTACTGGACTCCCTGCTGAGAACTGAGGAAATCTGAGCAAGGGTACATACCTGTATCTCTCCCCTTTGCTACTTACTTTTGATAATTTGGTTCATAATATATTGGGTCGCATCAGCAAAACGTGTTAGTAATAAACAAAAATACAAGAGTTGCAATGAATTTAAAAACTCTTGGAGTTGATGTAATCTGCAGAGTGAAATGCGTAATAGTAAATGGTCATGTCTCAAAATGAGAGGAGCATTGCACCTGAGGAATTAGAAAATAAGAAAGGTGTTTTACACAGAAGTCATTGAAGTTTTTTGCAGGCCAAACACTAATATAATCACAGGAGACAAGAATTCTTCTATTTCACTGCAGGACATGGAAGGATTACTGGCTCGTTTATTTCGGGGTTTAAGTGTATGTGTGTCGATCATATTTATTTTCCAGATGCTTCTTACAAGGAGGATATTTGCGCCGTCTGGGTGGTGGAGGCCTGAAGATGACTGTGCAGAGCAGCCATCTCCAGTCTGAAACAAGAGGAGGCTTTGGCAGGGCTCTTTCAGTGAAGGTTGAGATTTCTAAATATTTCAATTTTACGTGCCCTGTTACATAGCGAATGCAAAGGAAAGGGACCTGCTTTTCTCTTTCCTATTTGTGTATGGTTGGTGCCCTTGCCCCTCACAGGAGTCCCTAGAGAATTATTAGGTAACAAATACATACATATATATATACACACACCCCTATAGAGATGTATTCTCATTAAATGAAGAAGGACAAAGTAATTGCATGTAACTGGCTTCTGAACATACAGCTGTATTGCTTTCAGATCTGGAGGAAACTTGGACATAGACACCCATTGGACATGTGCTTTGCCTGCAGGTCGTCTCCAACATGAAGGAGTCTTTCTGTTACAGTTGCCTTTACCATAGGGTTACAATTTGGTGCTTGTGTTCTGGTTAAAGCACATTTATTGGAATAAAAAAATGGCACAAATGTTGTCTTAGGAGGTACGCATTAGCTCCTTAGAGCAGAAAGTGGAAGGAAGCTGATGGACACCATTGAGATACTCAGAAGTAAAAAAAACAGACACACATATTTAAGGCTCAGGAAGATGAGAAAAAAGAGAGAGAATGAGTGAATGTGGCAATTCCTCCATGCTAGTCTTTCTCCATATGTGTAAATGAGTTAAAGGGAAATTCAGCCACTTGAAAAGGAAGTTTCAAGTAGAAGGATTACCAAAGGCTGTTCAGGAGGCAGATGAAAGAAACAGAACCAGCAGAGCAATGGCCCAGTACACACTCCAGTCAAGGGGATGCTAATGTGGCTCTCAGCTATTCAAAGCCAAAAAAAAGCGATAGAGGAGGAGGCTGTGCTCCCTGGGGAGGAATCTTCATGAAGAAAGGAAAACATCTCTATGCTACACTTTAAACCTACCATTCTGGGCAGTTTATTCAAGCGACTGGCATAAAGGAAGAAAACTGGAAATTAGAATATGTAGTCATAAAAAGCAAAGAACATGTCAAATGTGGTTTTAGTTTCCATAAAACTACGGTTCTGTTTAGTGGAAGAAAAAGTGGTAAATTGCTCCTAGCCATCAGGCAGGGAAGAAGAAAGATCAAACTTGTTTCTCTTACTTCTCATTTTCTGAGTAAAATCTCTCTTTTCCTCCTGGTTTTTTTCTGTCTCTCTTTGTCCAGTCCAGGTCTGAGAAATGAGTACCTGCTGGCATTTTGTCTATTGTTTATATGAAGATGTGGAAATGGCCCTTCTTGCATACTGCCTAGTGTGTGGGACGGGCAGGGCGAGACATGGCACCCAACTGGCATAATGAGAGAGCTCATTTATTCTTTTCATCCTTCTTACTGAGTACTTGGGTTGGTTTATCGCAGGTATCAGGAAATATGGCCATCTTTAAGGTGGAGTAAGGTACAGACTGACACAACTGTGAGGAGGGCATATAGCAGGAAATGGGAACATGACTAAATTGTCCACAGGTTATCTAGCAGAGGGAGGAGTCTGCAAGGCAGGACTGCTGCTGCACTGGACACACACCCGTAACATAGAAATGTCTGGGTTGGAAGGGACCTCTAGAGGTCATCCAGTCCAACCCCCCTGCTGAGAGCAGGGACATCCTCAGCTAGAGCAGGTTGCTCAGAGCTCTGTCAAGCCCCACCTTGGATCTCTCCAGGGATGGGGCCTCAACCACCTCCCTGGGCAACCTGTTCCAGTGCTCCACCACTCTCATGGTAAAGAACTTCCTCCTTACATCCAATCTAAATCCTCTCCTTTCTAATTTAAAACCATTCCCCCTTGTCCTTTCACTCCAGGCCTTTGTAAACAGGCCCTCCCCAGTCTATTTAGAAGCTCCCTTCAGGTATTGGAAGGTGGCTATTAGGTCTCCCCTGAGCCTTCTCTTCTCCAGACTGAACAATCCCAGCTCTCTCAGCCTGTCCTCATAGGAGAGGTGCTTCTGCCCCCTGATTATCTTTACTGCCCTCATAAAAAGCTTCCCAGGGATGGAAAGAGCTGAGGTGGCTTCAGGACTCCTTAGCTCTTGCTTGTGTGGAATCATCTCTCTTAGCACTACACTGCTATATTTGGCTTTTCAACACAGTAATTGCCATTTTTATGAATTTTGATACAAGAACATTTCTTTATGTGACTTAGATGCCTGTTTCCCAAAGACTGTGTCAAAATCTAATTAAGAATAATTACCTTATCTGATGTCTGCATCGTTCATTCCTATAATTTGGGTGGCAAGGCTTTTGCCTTCAAACTCCTTACCGTGATGTGTTGAATACAGAATCTCTGCAGAAACTCTAGCTGTAATTATGTTGGAACAGTTTTGCTATCAGTACCTCTATTAGCATTACAGAAATATTTACATGCCCTACCATGTTAGGCACCATAAATAAAATCTTGTGAGAAGATACCTGTATGGTCTGTCTGCATCCAGCACTGATTGCAGCCTGTGACATTGGCAGCTCGGAAACCACCCCCAGGTTTGGTCAAGGCAAGTGGGGAGCGCAAAGGCCACAGCAATGTGGTGGTCCTCCTTTGCTACTTATTCCCAGTTTTGCTCAAATTACTGCCAAGCCTCCAAATCTTTTTGCCTGAACACATCTGGGTTAGCTACTACCTTGAATTAGATGGCTGGTTCAATTCCTGCTTTAAGTGGGTTTACATGAGAACAGTTGAGGGCAGAAACTTTCCCAGAAAGCTGCTGAAAGAAAGAATATTTAAAAATCTTGTGTGTTGTATAAGCAGAGGAGGCAAAAAGGACAGTAATCACCAGAACAACTCTCTTCCCTGCCTTGTTGAAAGAAACATCTTTTCTTCTGGGATAAAATCATTCCTTTTTATGTAGCAAATCTGTCTGTTTTGTTGTTTTAATGGATTTATAAATTGAATTTGTTATTAGCTGTGACTCCACTATTGTGATGTTAAATGGCAGGAAACTGGCCTGCTGTGTTGCAGCCACCTCTTATTTAAGATACTTTTCCCCTCTTTTCTACGAGGCTAGGATTTGAAAACCCATAAATGAAGACATCATAGAGGATCTGATTCAGTTCAGTTTAAAAGCAAAATTAGAGCAATTGATCATTTCATTCAGGTGATCAGAGACTCCCAGTGGAAAAATCTGAAACATCTATAATAGCCAGACTTGCAGAATAACAACAAGTGAATCAGAGCTGTTTGGAAACTTATTTTTCAGCTCACTGACGGTTAGGAATTTCATAATAATATGTTCAAATTTTTTTCCAAAGTAGCTTCAAATCAAACTAAATTGGAAGGTCTTGGTTTGATTGCAAGTACATTAAAAGAAAAAAAAAAAAAGAGAAAAGAAAAGAAAATGAACATTTCTAAGTGAAAAGCCACATGAAATTGAAAGGCAAATCCAAGGCTTTATTTAAGAACATTGGTAGGGGTGTTTAGACTGTGCAAAAGTGTTTTTCACTTTTATTTTTAACACGGGACCTGCCACTATAGGCATGCTTCTGTGACATGATTTGAGTGACCTTTATTCTTCACAAACCAAACATCTTGCCAAAATGCGTTGTTTCCTGAAGATAGTGTTTCCCAATGTCCAGCAGAGATCACTCATTGACTTCATTATAACCAGTCATTGTTTCTTCAAAGGAAACAGTTGCATTTGTGAATAGAGAGATGTTCTATGTAGGCTAAATCTTAAATAATTTGTTTGGACAAAGTTTCCATGGTGTTACCCACCTGCAAAGGAGACCTACATTTACTGAGCCCGAAGATCTACTTGATGGTGTTATTGGAGCAATGGAGGAGGTGTGGAGGCCTGGTTCTCTCAGACTATCTGCCCTGCTTACACTGTTGACCTCAGAGCTCTCCCCTCATCCTCATGTTCCAATGTTTGGGCTGAGGTGCAGACATGAAATGGAGGGACCTGATTGTCTGCACTCACACACCCCCCAGCCCAATACCAGCTGAGTATAAGCAGGTGTCACTGGTGCTTGTTGGCTCCTGAAAGACAGGGGATGCCCAAATTTATGTTGTCTTTAGCATTTGACAAGTATCTAAGTTTAGGAAAAAAAAACCCAAAACAATGTTAACAAAAACAATGCTTACAAAAAGATCAAAAATACGAGTACATTAAAACACAAATCTGGGGAAATTGAAGGAGATGCTAAACCATTCTGATCATGAGTAGTTGGGCTGGCAACTGAGCTGAAATTTGCCACAGCACTTTCTTAGTGAAACATACAAGAAAAAATGGTCTTCTCTGTGAGAGGTGCTTATTGTGGCAAGGACAGCAGTAAGGTCAGTCTAGAAGACTGTGAGCTGAAAGCTCCTCAGGCAAGGCACATATTGCAGAAAAGTCAGGGGCAAACTTCAATGAAAGTATCAGCAGAACAGTTGCAAAGCAAAAAATACTTAGGAAATATTCTATAATGGATTTGTTTGGAATTGTGTCTAATGCATCACCCTGACATTGAGTAAAAGAAACCCCAATTTCATATTTATTATAGTTTCTTTTGCACATGTAGTTTTCATAGGTTCTGGAATGAAAACATGAAGACAAGCCTATAAACCCCTCTGTATTTAATCACATGGAAATCTCAGTATAGCTAGTTTGCCAAGAAAAAAAAAGGAAACATTCTTTTCATCTTTACTTTTTGTCCTTACTTTTTATTACTTTTTCATTCTTAGGCAGTTTTTGTTTTAAACCCATTCCAAATAAATGACTATTCATCATACCAAAGCTGATTGTGATTTCAGTTGATGCTGACATTAACAATCTCAGACTCCATAGCGCTAAGACATGAACAAATCCAGAAATAAAACTTCCCTCCTCACTGAGCAAGCCTGTGGCTACTATATAAGGTGTGCACAACTGCTACCAGTCTCACACCTATATTAGTGATAATAATGAGCTCAAACATTTTGTAGCATCTTGTGTGTTTTCTTTGAAATTGTGCTCCAGAGGCTTTTGAATCTAAGAAGGCATTTTTCACAAGAAAAAAAACAAACAAGTCTTTATGTTGAAAACAAATGGATAACATGACCTGAGTGCTAACAACTCTGAAAACAGAGGACAAAGAATTCATAGTGTGCATTTATCTTAGTCACCTTTTCTCTAAAGAAAACTTTTTTTGCCTCTCTCCTGCTTCTCTTACAGGTTTTTAACTTGTAAATTAATTAGCCAATTCCAACCAAAGTTTTCAAGGAAGAAAAACAGAAGTCTCACAAATGATTATGCTGATACAAATTTGATGAAACTAAGCAGCTGGCAGTGGAGCTAGAAAAGTCCAACCCAAATATAAGACCCCAGTGAAGATTTTTACTAGAAAACAGAAATCTTATTGTGACAAACTTGATCAATATAGCAGGGAAACAGTCTCCACACTCTGTCAATCCATTACAAGATACAAATCAACATGAAACAAAAATTTACTGGGTCTTGTAACAGTGTGGTCCTGAAAACAGCATGTATTCTTATTTTCCAAGTTTTGTGGCTTTTACCTTTTTTTTTTTGTCCTTTTTATTTTTTTGGTCTTTTTTTTTGTCTTTTTAAGTAGGTAATTTTATTATATTTCTAGGAATTTTGCATGTTTAGGTTTGGAATGTTTTCTGATTGAAATCACAAAATTATTTCAACCTGACAGTTTCCATCCAACAAGCTTTCAGGAGATGTGCCTACAATTAGAATTAATTTACCAAATGAAATCACTGTAGCAAGCAGAGTTTTCACAGCCATGGGCCATCCATCTTAAACACAAAATGTAGACATACAGTTATTATAATATAGCGCTGGTTTTGAGAGAAAAATATTTACTAAGGAGAAGGGAAAATAGATCACTTCTCTGAGTTAAAAGAAATCTTTGTAAATAAAGATGCCCTCAGCTTCCATATCCCAATTATAATATTGATATGTGTCATCTGAAAATTATATGCCGTGAAAATGCCATACCATTACAGACAGGCATCTGATTGGTTCTCCGTGATTTCAGACACATGTAGGATAATTACATGCCCCAACATAGGATCTTAATTTGAATTGTTCCAGAAGAAAAACCTTTATTTCTAGGGAGCTATTTTAATCTTAGGGCAATAAATAAAGTCCGTGAGAGAGAGATAGAAGCAGCTCCACTGGGTGAAAATGGATCTGCAGAAAAAAGACTGAGACCTGTTCTTCTGCCTTAAAGCATGGTCCAAGAGGCAATGCCTGGTCTGTTTCCTCATGCGGTGGGGAGCAACCATCTTTGTGCTGGTAGAAGCCATATGTATGAATACAATTTTGGAAAAAAAGGTCTGTATCATATAACCCAACACCACCTTGCAAAGTGAAAATGCCGTGATAGAAGGCATGCATATGGTTTTCGTCAGGACATCTGGGAGATAACCTGCATGAACACAGTCACAGGATCATTGCTTGGAAGCTTTTGTGGGTTTGAACACTGGTGACTTGTGCACCCTTAGGTAAACATCAGGCTCAGTTGCAATGGGTAAGTTTCAGGGACAGAAAAAGAAAGAAGCAACAATAAACACATTAACTCTTTTTTAAGTAATTGCCTTTGTCAATTCTCCATATCTGGGGCAAAGGAAATCCTTTTGGATTTTGTATTTATGCCCTGGAAACATAGGCCAAACTAACTGCTGGTAGTTTGTTAAAATGTCTTTTTAGTGGAAAGCAGTAGTAGTTGCAAACATCCCCAAACAAAACAACCTGAGAAACGGTGATGTAAGTAACAGCATTTGTAGTTCCCAGTGCATTTATGAGTTGTCTGCAGCAACACAGAAGGGCCAGCTCCCTGTTGCCACATGTCTGGCAACTGATACGTTGAAGTCTGCCACTGTTTGGACAGATTTTGTTGAAGCTGAGCACTGAGCTCAAAATTTGGTGAGGAAAATAAATAGGTCCATTTTCTATGCAATGTTTTTAGATTAACATTACATCTTTAGCAATAAGGGGCTAAAAATGAAGTGGTAGTAATACACCATCATATTCCCTTTTGTGCACACATACTCAGACACACAAGCACTGGAGGAAGTGAGGATTAAACCAATATAATTGTCACCCCAAATTAGGCAGATACTTAGATTTTTATCAGAGCCTGGTACTTGTATGGAAGTTCAGTCTGCTAGGCTGTATTTCAGTTTCAATGGTTTCAACTTGCTTTCTAAGGCTGAAGAAGTTTTTTTAAAGGGAATAATAAGAAAATTAATTTGTGCTGTTTCTATGAGACATCACAGTAAAGCTGAGAAAGTTTCTTCTATAAACTTAAGCAGTTTTTGTGATAATTTAGCAGGCAGCTTTATATAAGCATATCTGAACTACTATTTCATTTGCAAGGCTGAATAGGACTGGATATTTTCTGACTATGGTAAAGAAAACCTTGAGAACTTAAATGTGCTAACCTGATGTTTTCTGAGCATTGTTGATATTGCCAAATTACACCTTTTGGTGAACAAGCTGAAAGTTCAGCACGTCCCCTGAGTTTTTCTAAAGCTCTTTTAAAGCACCATCTTTCTGTTCCCAGCAGAGTCTGGCTGTGACGTTAATGTATGGCAAATTTGCGAATGACTCATCAGTTGTTTCCATTGTGTATATATTCATTACTCTGGCCATACAAGCAGCTTCTAGATCTAGAATGCAGTTGTGAGTCAAGCTGATATTTTGAAATGAGGGAATTTTGTGGGGAAAATGAGTGTGCCATCAGTACCATGTACTGACAAAAGGCTGATTTTTCCAGGGGCTTAGGAGAGAAGCTGCTGCATAATAAGTTGCCACTGTTTGAAGTCAGGAGAAAAAAGCATCCTAAGAACCTAATAAGAATATTCAATTCATTGCTTTTATAGGCAGGCCTGACTCAGAATGAACATTGAAGTCTTAAAAGCTCAGGTTAAGATCAGCTATATGAAAAATTCAATTGTAATTTAAATTAAAAGAATAATCTGAATAAATAACTCCAAAGGTGCCACCCAATCAAGCACCAAGGCAGGACTTGCGGCTGCCTGAATCTTTATGTGGGATGTGTTTTTCCATATTCTCTGAGCATTTTACTGTGGAAAACCTCTTGATAGGTAACATAACTGTGGCAGAGAGTACTCATTTTGTTGGTTAAGTTAAAGCAGAGGTCGGGTGGGACCTTATGGCAGGAGGGGGAGACCTCCTTGCCTTGGAGAGTTACATGACTCACTCAAGAATGAGCAAGAAAATGGGAGACTGCTGTGAGGTGTAAGTAGCAGTGGAGCTAGTTTCATAAAGGATGGATAAAATTTCCCATTGGCAGGTGGGAATCACGTATATTTTTTTTGCCACTCAGAATATTATGGAGGTGGCTGGAAAGGGCAAGCTGCCCACACAACTGCAGCAGGTGGAGGGTGATGTTGTCCAGAGGGTACAGGGAAAAATAATACAAAGCTCACGCATCCAGGTGCAGGATAAGACCAGTGCTTTCTAATGTGTCACCTTATCTTGGAGTGTAACATCATTTCCTGCTTTCTGTTTCCCAAGAAAATGCACTGTGATCAAGGTTAGACTCAAGTGCTGAAGTCCTTTATGAACTCAGCCATCTTTGAACTGTGACCTCTAATGAAGGCTGGGGAACTTTAGAGAGGAAAACAGTTTATCTTTTCCTTCTCCTTGCTGGATGCCCTTATTTTGTTTTGGATCATTCAGCTTTATTTTTGCTAGGGAAATGTTATTTATTCAGCTTTCAAATGTTTGGTCAGCTTATTAATTTTTCATATGCAGGAGCCTTGAATATTTCTCTTTGAAATGCCATAACTAACTTCCTGTTTTTTCTCTGGGCAATGTACTTGGCTCTCCAATTATGACCTTTTCCCAAAAGCTGCCTAGAAAAATAGCCAAGCACAGATTCTCAAGCTCATGATATGAGGTGGGACTGCAATAGTTTATGAAGAAGTTCCCATTGTCATAGAATCACAGAACCATAGAATACTATGTTGGAAGGGACCTCAAGGATCATCTAGTCCAACCTCTTAAGGTAAAAAAACCCCAAACTATATATATATAGTTTAAATGAGATGGCCTAGTACCCTGTCAAGTTGAATCTTAAAACTGTCCAATATACAGGAATCCACCACTTCCCTTGGGAGATTATTCCAATGTCTAATTGTTCTCACAGTGAAAAATTTTCTTCTGGAGTCCAATCTGAATGGTCCCAGGAGTAACTTGTACCCATTAGCCCTTGTCTTTTCCATGTGACTTCTTGTAAAAAGAGTCTCCATCTTATCAGTAGCCACCTTTTATGAACTGGTGCACGGTGATAAGGTCTCACCTGCAAACCTTCTCTTCTCCAGGCTGAACAAACCCAGTTTTGTCAGCCTTTCTTCATATGGCAGGTCTTCAAGTCCTCTGATCATCCTCGTGGCCTTTCTCTGCACCCTTTCCAGCCTGTCCACATCTTTTTTTGTATAGCAGGGACCAAAACAGAACACATTACTCAAGGTGTGTTCTGTCTGACAAGTGCTTAGTGGGATAATGACTTCTTTATCTCTGCTGGTGATGCCCTTGTTAATACAACCCAGTACCCTGTTGGCTTTCTTTGCTGCTGCAGCACACTGTTCGCTCATGTTGAGCTTGTCCACCAAAACCCCCAAGTCCCTTTCCACAGGGCTACTCTCCAGCCAGGTGGATCCCAGTCTGAGCTGCATTCCCGGGTTATGTGTTCCCAAGTGCAAGACCTTACATTTGTCTACAATTTATGAAGAAGTTCCCATTACAGATACCGAAATGGGTGGGTGCATAATATTGAGCGTGAGAAGGATGTGTGCCTGGGGAGCACTCAAGACCACAGTGGTCAGAGGGGAAAACCAGATGACCTCCTTCTCTGCTGTAATGTCTTCCTTGTCATCCAGCCTTGTTGTCCTTGCAAATATGCACTCATCAGTGCTGCTCTAAATGGAAAATTATTTACTTTAACCCCTGGAGCTACAGAGATGGTGACATAAGGAAAGTGGATCTCCTCCTTTGGCTGGGGATGAACTGTTGCTACTGGCAGTTTAGTACAGTTACTGTTATGTTTCCTGATGTTACTATTGCTTTATCCTCTGGTGTTGCTTTAACAGGCATGAGTCTTTTGTTCTTTAGGGCAAATTCTCTGTGATGCTGAAATGAATTAAATGTGGAGTTTTTTGATTGTTTCTTGTATGTAGTTGTTTTCTTGCTTTACTTCAGGCTTGCTTCAATTTTTTTTTTTTTTTTCCTGTATAAAGAATGTAGGAACAGCATCAGCATGGACTTGCTTTCCTTGCTTTCCACTGGACTACATATGGTTCCTTATTTTTGGTTGAATTTACCCTTTCCAGCTTCTCTAGATTTCACTTATTTTTAATTCTTAATTCTTTTTTTTTTTCTTTATTTTTTTTTCTGACAGAGTAATTTTATTCCACCCAACACCCTCCATTACACTGCTATTTTCTGAGTTTCATATCCTCCTTTTTGAGTTCAGATCTGCTGGCTGCAGCTTCAAGCTGTCTCATATACTGAAAAAAATGAAGTTTTTCTCTCTCGTTACATGGAATGAATTGCCATTTCCTCCACTCCCCATAACCTGCTCCTCCAGGCAATTCATTTCACACATCTTTACATGTGGAAATTTGGGACTGTGTTACAGATCAGCACTTATTATTCACTTCTGTCCTGTTATTGTTTTGATAGGTGTGTTTTGGTGTGTTGCACACCCACCCCAGGTATTTTCTTGTACCAGTTTATTACCTCTGTGTGGTGTTTCTCTTTGGTATTCTACAGAACTCCTCTCCAGGTGGCAGCTGAACTGCAAGTGCAGTGTTCAAAAATATTTGGAAGCCTCAAGACCCCTGACTTTCAACTGTTTATATCATTTCACAGTATCACAGAATTAATGTGCTTTTGTTGTTTGTACTTGGTTACTCTTCAAAATTAGACAAGACCAGAGGCTCACGATTCACATTTGAAGGAGCTGATGTAAGCCTGAAAATGGTCCCAGATTTTACCATGAACAATTTTTCATGTCATCAGCATAGAAACTGAGGAAGTGGAGACAAAGCTGCAGCTCCAAACACCTAAACAGACAGAGCAGAAGCTGTCCAAGCTGGCCAGCTTTTTTTGGTGTGACACATTGCAATAGCCATTGCCAGCACTAAAAATAAATTCCTTAATATATTGTGTTTTGTTGTGTTGATTTTTGGTTTGTTTTTTTTTTTCAAATGCTGGTTCCCAAGCTTTCCTGCTGCCCTACAGGGCATGGTGTGCTTTCCTTGTGCATGGTGAAGGAGCAGTGTGTGTGCAAGCGTCTACGGCTCCAACACAAGCAAAAAGATGTTTTTATTGCCATGCCAGTATTTATAGTTAATATCTGCACGTTTCGGCAATATATATCAGGAAATTTAATACCATCTGACCACAACAGAAATTTTATATGCAGACACAGACTTTACTAGGATATAATTGGTACCTCTTGTTCTACTATCCAAATACTGCATTCAAATACATTCTCATGGAAAAAAAAAAACAAACCTGACGAACCTTCAATACCAGGAAAATCTGAGACCATCAGCAGACTTTTAGTGAGTATCAGGCTGCATTTCTTCTGCATTTCATGGTGTTGCCCAGGGTGGCACTCAGGAGGCAATGCATCCACTTAGGAAAGTTTGTGGTACCAGTAGAGCAAAGTATGAAAAAAGAGGAAAAAAAAGGTGTTTAAAACCCCTGCTGTGTATTCAGAAGTCGGACTGAAAGAGCTGGGCAATGATACAGCACAGGGAAATCAGGCGTTCAAATTGGAGCATTCTCTGTGTTCTGGAGCTGGTGAGTTGAAGCCTCCTTCTTAGAGAGGCCTATAGTTATAAAACTTTGTGAAGGGATCATAATGGCAGAGGAAATATTAACTGAAGGGCTCATTATTCTTGCATAATGTATCAGTGAGAGGAACTTAACTACGCATTAACAAATACATGGACAAAGAGATTAAGTCTGTGTCAACTTGCAGCCAAAGATCTCAGGTGCTATGACAATATCAACAAATTTAGTCCAACAACAGCATATGTGAGAGAGAGTACTTGTGGCCCAGTTCAGTACTTTACTACACTTCTCTAGTGAAATGTGTAGCTCATAGAAAAATGGCCTTAAAATCCTGAAAGATATGGTTGACATAAGCTTGATTCTGTGATTTTAAGGCCCTATCTTTAATTTTAGTTTTAAAAATTATTTTAAATAGCTCTTACAGTATATATTATCTTGCTCTTCTGGCGGGTTCTGTGGTGGTGTTCAATTTGTACATACATTTGGAACTAAATGATGCATTGGAAAAATTCCCCAGCACAGAAATGTTTTGGCTGCATTTCGAAGTTCTCTTTCCCTTCTGACTACCATACTCACTTCAGCATCTTCTTTTGGCTTTCCAGATACAGAGACATTCTTACAATTCATTTTGTATATTTGCTCACAGACTAGAAAAAAATCCATGCACCCTTTTTTTACAACCCAAACTATACATGTGGCTGGTAGCTTGGTTAAACATTCTGGATCGACAGTCAACCAGCTCACAAAAGGTGTTGTGTTAACCATAGCTGCAGACAGAGCTGTTCTCACAAAGTGTCCATGTAAAGTTGATCTGTCTAGATAGCAAACATGCCTTGAATCTCAGTAAATTATAATAAATTCAAAGAAAAATAAAAATCTTAAATCATTTTGCTGCTCTTTTATTAATGCAAATGTTATTCCTATTTTAATTTACACATTCCCAACTAACTTTTAATTAAGACAGGTATTCTGGGGTAGATGGTTTTAATTTCTTCTGGCTGTGCTTCAATTTTTTTTGTTTCTTCACTGCTGATTTTATTTTCACAATTGATTGGAAAGGTTTATTCTTCCTTCAATGTTAGTCTTTAAATGTGTGCTCGCAACAGGTGCTCTCAAATGCTTATAATATTGGACTGCGTGATAAGAAACGTTCACAGTGCCAGATCTGGTGGGTTATCTCCTCCCACTATATGTGTCTCCATGCAGACACATATGCTTTCAATATTATTGCTACTTGTCTTATAATTTTTATAACTATTTCTTTGATTACAAAACTACCAGATATCATGGGAGCCACACAAAGTAGCCATCAAGAAAAGATTGCTTCCTTGATAGTTGTATCAAATGGTCATGTTTCTTGGGCACAGTAAGTTTCTGAACAGTGCCACCACTCAGAAAGCTTTTTTTCCTGTGAATATGGAATAGGAATGAATTTAGGCACATGGAAGCTGTATTATTAACTTGCCATCTCATCATAGTCCAGTGTTTTCCTATTTCCTGTCAACAAATTTAGTAAGCATCAGGCTGACTAAAATACAAATTGGAAAGTGTAACACAAGCAACACAAGGAAAGTTATCTTGGAACTTGTTAAAAACCAAAGGGAAATCAGAAGGGGTGCTATGATTCAGACTCGTAACATTGTTCACTTGTGATAATATGGCAAATTTTAAAATTTTCTCTTCATCAGAATGACTTCTACCATAATGAATACCCACTAAAAAGTTGGTTGAAGAAGCAACTGAAACTCCTTAAGATATTTTTTTCTACCAAACCATTTGGTTTAATAACATGCATCTAAACCATCCTGTTTACTGCCAAAATTGCCTCAGTCCTTAAAAAGCACAATCGAGGGCACATGTAATTTTCCCCAGGTAGGCCAATGGGACTTGAATGGTGCTGAGCAGCAGTTAATGGTGTTCCAGGTCAAGACCAGGGGTTTGTCCTGATTTGCAGTGGTTCAGTGACGGGGAGGCCTATTAGTCCATGAAACTGCAATACTTGGCAGTAAAAATGAAAACAAAAAAAAATCCCGCCATTGGTATAGATAACACATTTTCAAAACTTAGGTTTAACAGCTTTATTTTTAACAGAACTTGGGGTAGGAAATCAAAACATTTATTATGAATTGTTGTCTTGTCAATCCTTTCACTGTGGTGTTTCAAATGGCAAGTTCAAAGGTAAAGATGTCATTTTATATTAAAACCTTGATCAGCCAACAGTCCAAACTCATCCCTGGGGTGACTTTCACAGCATTGTGCCAGTAACAAATTCGATTATTCTCAAGAAATGATAAAAAAAACCCAAGGGTCTGCAGCCTGTTACCTCAGTGTTATCCTCATTTGTAACTCATTCAAAGTCTCCCCTTCCTTAACAGTGATGTGAAATGTTCAGACTTGTGATGAAGGTGGCAGATCCCTGCTCCAAGAATGTCTTTTTCGTTTGTTTCTTGGATGGCCAGTTTATCTTTTTCTCTGGGTGTGAGGTCACCAAGTGAAAATTAAAAGCACTCTTTCCCCTCTAGTCTCCACAGTGCTGTGTGAATATGAGCTATCCCCATTCTTTAGTTAGAAAAATTGATAGCTTTGACAGCTATTTTTGACAGTCTGAATTATACTAACTGGCAAGGATTTAGCAACCTTGTTACTAATGCTCAGATCATTCACGGAAATGTCAATAGTATCTCCACAGCTTCCCTTCAGAAGGGTGTTCTGATTACATAAAACTCCAGCAGCCCTGCAACTAAACCTTTACACACTTTAAGAGCCAAAATGGAGCCGTCTTGGTGTGTTTCTTGCATGCTTTGTGTTCCCAAACCTGACTGCAGGCAAAACATAGCACTTGACCTTTTGCTGTTTCATGCTCAGATCTATTAAGCTGCCAGGTCGTCTGGAGAGGAGCCCAGGAAGCTGTCTGTAGTCTCTGGCCAGAGGAAGCCAGGATGGGAGATGTAGGACTGAGGGATATTTATGAATACTTGAGAATATTCTCTTCTGGGTTCTTTTCCATTCCCATCATCAGTTGAAAATAGCCTGGAGATAGTTTGCAGTGAGACAGTCGCTAGATAACAGAAAATGTAAGCAGTAGGGGAGAAATGTAAAGCAAAAGGTTTCGTTTGATGCTCATGAAATATTGGAATAAATTCCACTGCATTGTGTCTATGTACTTAGGAAAATATACATAGTATACTGCCACAGCAGGGACCCTTCTTTTGCATTCTGCTGGGGGACAAGAAAGGGATTGGAGGGGGAGATAGTTCAGGCTCATCCCCAAAGACCTGCTCTGCAAATGGTAAACTTCCTATTAAAGCAGTCTAGATGTAGGGTAATAATGAAGATGAACAGCAAAACATCTTCATTTCTCAAATTTTATCTGCTTAAGACTTTGTTAGTAGGTGGATTGCTCCAAGAGCTGAAGATTGCCTATCCTGCAACTGAACCAAAGCAATGAAGCCAAGCACCAATGCAAACAGAAAGGCACTGATCTCATAGCTGAGGCTTTACTAAACAGCAAAGGGACCCAGGAACTTGTTCTTCAAGTAGATACATTAAAAAATGTATCTACTACCAGGAATGAACCAAATGGTTGCAAAATTCATACCCCAGTTCCTACAGGGATGCAGTTTGAGTAAGTTTGATCTTTATGTCAGAAAACATGGAACCATCCAGTGCAAACAGACCTTAGGGTGAGACCAAGTCCCAGGGAAGCCTGGTTCTCGTGTCATCCCAATGGACAGGTGACTAAACTGTTAAAGACACACAAAGACTTCACTGCTCTATGTCTCAGTCATTCACTGTTCTTACAGTTAATTTTTTATTAATATCTCACTTGAATTTTCTTTTCTATTCTATTGTTTCAGTCTATTGCTCTTCAGCCTGGAGGCTGACGAATGCTGCTGCCTACACACCATCCCTGGCAGGCTAGAGTGACTGCCTCTTTCAAATGCTGGTAGTCTTTCCTTTGACTAAACATGTAATAAAGACAGTGAGGGATTAGCATCCAAGCTACAGAGTAAAATGCTTTCAACTCTTTTAGGCATGCGGTGCGCATACGGAAAAGGAAATATTTAAAGCAATATAAGGTGGTAGCTGTTCTTTAAATGATCCCAGGAAAAAACCCTGGCTTCTGTAAATAAGAATGAAAGCTCCAGCAAAGTTAAATACAAGGGCTGGTACTCTTGCACACTGCAAGAGTGAGCATCACTTACTGTAAATATTATAGCTTCTTCTAACAGCATGACATAGTTTATGTGTCTTTCATCCCTGCAGAAGTACTTTTAACATACTACATGGTAAAAAGGTCAAATTTGCTTTTTTGGCTGTCATGATGTAGATCCTTGCAGTTCTTTTGTAAATGCAGCAATCTAAATAATGCATAAGAGCAGAGATGTCAGCTATCAGAGCCACAAGCAGGCAAGTCCTAATTCATGACAGTCTTCTCTTCTTGGAGACCACAAAGGATGTACCTGCACTAACTACACGAAGTTGTGGTATGTTGCTGGAGGCTTGTTTGAACTTTGGGATAAATCTGGCAGTTGAAGACAAGAATAAAATAGGCAGATAAAGAAAATATTGATTAAAGGGAATTTTCCCCTTGACATAATCTGGAAAGTGCACCTTAGGTGCTTAATTAGAATCAAACCAGAGAGAAATTATGTTGGAAAAAAATTATTGACAGTATATCTAAGAATAGGAAGAATGTGCCTCTTGCAGGAGCAAGTGCGGAGATGTCAGGCATAGCAAAAATCAATGCAGTAATAGGATAGACTGATGGCATATCAGAAGAGCAGCTGTTATTCACTGCCTCGTGTGGAACATGACAGCACATATTTGAGTGTCAGATATTCCCAAAGTTACAAACATTTTTATCTGAAATCACTGTCATTTTTGAGGAGAAGCTTGGCCTCCTTCACAGCTAGGATGTTAACACAGCTGGGATTCTCTCCTAGCCTGTCCTTGGCATTGTATTCTCTTTGGTGAAGCTGTTGTGGCAAGGAGAGCCACAACAGTTTGCTGGAAATCCATCTTGAAAGTCAGGAGCTGTCTGGAGCTGCCTGTCAAGTGTTTTGCACCCATGTCCTAAAGCACAAGTGAGTGACAAAAATCTGCAACTTGGAAATTCTGGAGATCAGTGCCAGTGTTGCTCTTTCTTTACAGGAAGGTTTATATGCTCTTCGGCTGGGACATCTTCCTCTTAACACACCGAAAGAAGTAACACTACTGTATGAGCTAACTGACTAGGGCTTATCAGTTGTTCTTTGCTTTTTCCTGCTCTCTTAAGTCAGTTCAGGCAGATAAAGGAATCTGGAACAACAACAGGAACAATGTAAATTCTATTTTTTACCTGCTCTGAATACCAGGGGATAAGTAATTTCCAACTAACAGGCCTGATTAGCACAGTTTGACTGCAAACTTATAGCAGCTGTTATATTATCCAGGTTTTGCATACATCACATCTATTTGCATTCAGATTTGACAATGTAATTGTCTACAGACATAAAATGCAATGAAAGAAAAAAAAACATAAGTAAACTCAGAGAAAAGAGTTCTTACAATCTGCCTCTGTATTTCAGTCAAAATGAAAAATCTACTGCTTTGCAGCAGAAGTGGACATTTTATTCCAAGCACATTTGGCCATATTTGGAGACAAATTTATTCTATCTCTGCAATGTAGACCCAAAGGAAACTCATGGTACTGAGTGTTCAGATCACCTGTAATCCAGTGTTTAACAATATGATTTACTTAATTAAAAAAATATCTCCAAGTAAGGAAAGCATGAAGAAAATGAATGCAGCCTCATCTACTGGTAGCATGTTTTATTTGTAAATAAACCGTGACAACTTTTCACATTGCACACATTCTGCATTGGAATGAGGCTCAAACCCAAGCAGGGCTTTCATTTTAAGATGTCAGCTTGTCTCTGCCAGCAGTGGAAGCAACATGCATTTTAATACTGACTGCATCAGAATCAGGTCTTGTGGCAATCATGATTGTGTTTGAAAAATTCCCTCTCCCTGGCTGCCCTACTTTTCTGTTTCATCATCATTTTAAAGCCTCAGCATCAGGCTGATTTTGGAGGCATTTAGCAGACAAGAAACTGATAGGAAAATATGCTGTGGAGAGAAAAAGATGACTTTTTCTTCTAAAATTCTCTCCTAAGTTATTATTTCTGTTAGAATAGTAGTATTAGTCTGAGTGGAAGCAAAAAGAAATAGGTTAACAATCATCATTTAGAAAGATTAACAAATAGAAATTTAGAAAGATTAACAAATCTGGAAATGTCTCCCATGAATCCTGGTGCCATTTTTTTATGGGTATTGACCAGGTTCATGTCAGCTGGTGATCCCAAAAAGCAGACTTTGCAGGAATGCTTGTCCTGTCCTGCCCGCCCCTGCAGATGTCAATAAGAACAGCCTGAGACCAGCTGGAACAGCAAGGTCAGGGTCAGCTGGCAGGAGTGTGCAGCCTAGAGCGGGCAGGAGTAAATTAATGTATGAAATTGTGTGAAGTGCTGTTTACAACATCTCTTCACATGAACAGTTAGCATAGTAAGGACCACATTTAAAACTAATTAGGTGCTTTGAACCTGTCTCTCATTTAAAAGCAATGACTCATCTGTTTCTTGGCTAATGCCCTGACAATCATTTTGACCAGTTACATGACAAAGAGGCTAATATGAATCAGCAGGATCTCTTTAACCAGGGTGAGTATTGGAAATGGTTTCCTTTTCAGTTTTTTCTCATTCATTTTGAATATCATTCCCACCAACCAGAGAAAACGACAGAGATAAATAAATAACAGGCAGGAGATGAAATAATAAAGCCAGACTACAAGTAAGTGTTAATTAAAACAGGATTTGGAATAAGCCGAAAGTTCTTCTTTCCAATCTGTTGTATATGAAACCCATTTAAGAACCACTTTGATTCGATTCACGTGGCTATTTGTAATGCCTTTTAGTGGATATTTCACTGTGATAAACTGTCTGAAATGTAATCTAGGTGTGATAAAGCTTTGTCACTTGCTGTAAGTCACTGAGTGCACTGCTGTGCTGCCATCAATATTCTGAACTCACAGACTATGACTTTTAACATATGTATCCTGAAAATTCTGGCTTATGACTTGGAAATAAGTATGTTATACAACACCTATCCATCGACAAGCATGGGAATAGAAGTAACCAATGCCCCAAACCCACATTTCTTTTCCTTTGAAGTAGCTGGCAGTTTTCAGAAGTGGTTGACAGTTTTAACTTTTATGGAAAAGAAATCACATTAATATTTACAGTATTACGTATGAGGAAAAATATATAAGTGGTTACTGAGCAGGGTTTGATGTCAAAATGATTTAAGTTTCTGTGTGTGTATGAGCATACATACACATGTTTGTGTGTACATATAGATATGTAAAGATATTGCTATAGATATTTTGGAGTGATGTGTATGTATAGCTTTCTATATACGTGTTTGTGTATGTACACCTGTATACACATCCCTTCAGGATGCATTTCCATTTATCATCTAAAAATACAGTAGAAAGGGTTATGCAATTTCACATCCGTCTAGAAGCCTCCTTTGATCTGAGATAGTTGCTGCCAGTTGTGAATTATTTTGTAAGCTTTGTGAACTGTGCATATCAAGCTGTGATAACTCTGGCTTATTTTTTATATCATTAAAGTGTTTAAGCCCTCAAGATCTGTTAAGCTGGTGCTTTGTTTTGTTTTTCACAAATTAAATCCCCCTTGAAAAAACTAATTTAGCAGCTGAAGTGACTCATCATACAGAGTATTAAGACCATAAGTGGTAATAGCCAACAATAATGTTAAAATTTAGTCACCAATTTCCCTTGTGATTTGTTTTATTTTACAGCTTCTGTGTAACTTCATCTCACTCCACACACAGCCTTGTGAAGAACCACATTTACTTGCCGGCATCTGCTGTGGCAGCAGCAGCAAGGATGGGGAACACTAAATTATCATCACCCATCAGTGACTCTTCAGTGGAAGATGCTGTCTGGAGTCTCCTGGCAGGTGGCTTCTGGTGAGATTAATTTTTCTTGACCCCCTTCCTGCTCCCCATCTGGACTCCAAGTTGAGATCCAAATTGTAGTGACTACACAGTTTGCTTTCTATAGTTCATCTTCAGTTTTACAGCTAGTGCTGAGGTTTAACAAGTTGAGAGTTAGAATATAAATATTGTCATTTTCTTCATGGAACATGTGGATTTTGATAATTTATTTTTATAGGACATATTCTTTTAAAAAGGAGTGAACTGATTGAATTCTTCCCCATAGGAAGGCCTCACAGTACAAGTTCTAAGTTCTGAGTTGAACGATGTGCTCCTGTTAGCAGCATCTCACCATAGGCATGTCTGGAGTGAAAAGCACTGCCTAGGTAAGGAGAAGAAACGCAAGGTAAGTGAAGTCAGTTTAAACTGATCCCAAATACCATCTGTCTGTTGTTTCTGTAGCACTTCGGAAATTAATCTCTATCTAGACTTATTTACATAAAATAAAAATTGTGAATTCCACCTTAACCCTACATAATTCTAAGAATACTCATTTGAAGTTTTCCCTAGAAAGCCCTGAATGTAATGTTGAACTTGGATTATTTTCCTCTCTCTTTCTTGTAATCCTTCTTCTAAATGTTGCCTGTGAAACTGATGAAGGTCCTCAACTGTAATGACTGCTGTGCTGAAAATGAAAATTTTCTCCTGTTAGGTGCAAAGGGGATTCATTTGTCACCCATGAGTCACTGTCAGCACAGTCTTCCCTCTTTGTAGCCCGCTTATTCTGGTAGGCAGGAGCCAGTATCTCTTCATTACATGTTATTATATTCTGGTTTGCTCTGCGGAGCCCACTTGAGGGGGTGTGGCCCTAGTTTCTTTACAGGATTTAGATTTTCTTTATATTGTAAAAAGTTGCAGAACATTTTTCAGCATTTCAATGCAGGCTTAATTGCATGTGCAAAATGCAAGAGTAATTACAGTTGTGGAGGAAGCTCTACACAAACAGTTTGGCTATTTAGGAGCATAATTATCTAGATTGCATTCACAGAAATAGCAGCCATAGACACAAATGAGCCCAAGTCCTTTCTGAAGAGCTTCTTCTAGTCCTCCTAACCCTTTTCATTATGGAGCCACAATGGAAAACATCTTGAATGGCATCCACGGATGCAGCTTGTGTTGCTCAGGCACTGTGCAGTATAGAATCATAGAATCATAGAATAGATTGGGTTGGAAAAGACCTCCAAGATCATCGAGTCCAACCCCTGATCCAACTCCAAGTAAACCAAGAAGCAGCTCACAGCCAGTAAACCAAGAAGCAGCTCACAGCCTTCTGAAACACACACACACACACACACACACACACAAAAAGAGACTGAAAATACACCAAAGTCCTCCATGTGCAAAGACTTGAACTTGGAGAAGGCCTCTGTGACTGCAGGAGGCTCTCATTCTGGTGTAGGTTCAAGAAGGTGGCACAGCACTGACCAGGCCTGTGGGGAGGGAGCTTTGGGATGGGTGTGCCTCATGACACAGGGCAATGGAAGTTTTTAGATCTATTTTGTTTTCCTGATGGATACAAACAACAAATCAAGGTTAAGGCATGGTCCACTTACCTGAGTGGAATAGATTTCTTTTCTCCAAGTCTTAATTACACCCTCTTGTACAAGTACATTAAAACACTCACCAAAAAATTAGACTGTTGTTGACTTTATACCACAGGCTCATTAAAAGTTCTAGACCAAGGAATATAATTTAAATGCACTTTCTACTGCAAGACACAATTAAAAAAAATACACGTATTTAAAGGCTTGACCAGCTCCTTTACACAAAGCAGCTCACTCCAAAAACATTTTTTTGTTTAAAGATGTCAAAGGATCCAAGAACTACCAGAATAAATACAAAACACAGACTGACAAGGCAGACATGAGCTTATCTGTGGAAAGCCACAGATGTCCTCCTGGCCTTCCTCAAACAAAGTTTCCCCTGGGCATGTGTGGAGCCAGCATTTCACAGAAGGGTTTTAATGGCAAAAAAAGATGAAGCCTCATCAAGACTTTAGGATATTGAGTGGTTATATGGCTGTTTATTGTCAGTATTGTTAGCTGGGGGAAGAAAGGATAACAATGGTTCTTGTAGGGAAAGATTGGTTACAAGGGGCCAGAAGGCTGGGGGCATGTGGCTCCAGGTGGGAATGTGCACACACCTCTGTGTTCTACTTGTCTTGTTAGTTAAATGACAGCCCAGCTTTTATGTTAATAAGTTTGGAAGATGCAATTTTGGAACAGGGGAAATTTATTCCTCGGTAGTGTTTTAGCCCCAAATATGTATAAAAATGGTGGTAAAGCAGTTAGAGTTACTCTGAAGTCTTCAGTCATTTCACTTTTGGGCTTTAGGCAAGACACTGCCCATGATCACAGCTGCACTAAGTACCTGTGTTTTCTGTATCTATAAGCCTTAGATATAGCATTGTCAAACAAGCCTAAAAACAGGAGGAAAAGAACATTCCTAACTGTAATGTTCATCCATTAAATCATGGGATTTAGTGACTGATGTGAGTTGTAAGGGTATTTTCAATATGTCTGGTTTTAGACATTAAAAAAATATTTTTTGTCTATGTTATGTTTATTTTTTGTGGGCCTTATTCTGATACATCAGTGATGTAAATCAGTTGATTCCAACAGACAGATTTATAGCCAGGACAGCGCAATTAGACGAAGGCCTTCTGATAGCCAAAGAAGTGTTAAAACCTTCAGAGAATGACTAAATGTTCCATTATGTTTTGGCAACTGCAAACTCATTTCCTACCTGCTGTTCATTTTGTGGTCTCTATGAACCAATTATTTCAGATAATGTGGGAAACAGACCATTTATGAGAATCCATCAAGAAATCATTATTCTTCTAGAAGCAATGTACTGTTTTTTAAACAGAACTGGAGGATATGGATTCAAAAATATTTTCTTGCTTTCTTTAGCCTCTTTCTTGAGGGGGAGGGAGGAAGGGGATGAAGGCCTATCACCACATTCTCCATAATCATTATTGACTAGTCATCTTGTCCAAGACAGGGTAGATGAAGGTGTAGTACAGTGTGAAGCATTTTATACTACCCTCAGCTATAGGTTACAGCAGCATGGTCAAGAGCCTGAAAGTGCTGACACCAGAGTAGAAGCCCTGCTCCTCAACAGCAGCTTGGGCTGTTACATATGAGATATATACGTGTTTATCTATCTAGCAGTCTGTCTGCAGTATCTACTGTCTATCTCGTTCAGATACAAAACATGCTGCACTGTCTTGTGCACAGCAGATAGACGTTGTCATAGCTGCATGCTGGGAAAAAAAAATAAACCCTGTCTCTGAAGACTAGATGTAGGAAACTTATCAAGTCTAAATTGCTAAGGAAGAAGGTGAAACCATACCATGCTCCAGTCCAGTCATGATTCAGACAGATTAAATGGATTATCATCTAAGCAACAAAGTTAATGAGGAACTAAGTTCTTTTACTGTAGTATGATGTAGTATGTTTGGGTTTTTTTAAATTATTGGTTTACTGTGATGGGTATCTCATGATTTAATATCAGTAAGCTACATGGCAGAAATTGCTGGTCATGTGCATGAGGTGCATGGACAGAATGTGGGCACCTCTTGCTTCCTAGCCAAATTCCTGCTCTAATTTTGGATACCATTTTTGTCATGGCTTATTTATTTTACAAACAAGTTACCAGCCAATATATTCCAGATATGTTTTATTATGAGGAAGCTCTAACTCTTAATGACTTTCCCCCCATCAGTCCAATTGATTTCTTTAAGCCAGTATAACCTACCTGGTAATATGGTGGCTAATGGTAATGTGAATCCCATGTCATTTATTAGCAGTGTCTCCTGTTTGCAGAGCTGACCATTAAAGCTTGTGGTTATAGGATGAGGTAACAGGACATAAAAAAAAGTGATAGTTTTCTTTTCCTCATCTCTTAAACATAGCCAAAGAACAAGTAAAGTAGGAAAAGTAAACTCTGAAAAATGAGCAGTATGCAAAAAAGTTATATAGATCAATGCTGCCGCTCCTGTTAGCTGCTTCTTGAAGAAGGCTCAGCATGTTGCTGTAAAAATCACAGAAAATCTTCTCATTATTTCTGTTTCTGATTTTTGTTACTGTACCTCCAGGAGGTCTCTGCCAAAGGTCGGTTGTAGCTCTTTTGCATTAAGCAATGTATGAGCACAGCAGATGAATATTTGTTTTCCAATGTCCTCATTGAGGGGAAAAACAAGTGTGAAAGCAAACCAAGCTCAGAGTTACACCTGGGCTTTAGTCTACCCAGAAGAGAAATCCTGTTCATTTGGGGTGTTTCAGTTCACCCTGTCCATTGGCTGTAAAATAGAGTTGTGGATGGGAGAAGGGTCAAAAGCCCATGTTGGTGCAAGTGGGTACTAAAGCTAGAGAGGTGCTTATGCAAAACCAATGACAGAGTCACCAGGCTTGTTCTCTCTGCTCTTGAATTTGTTCGTTTTTACTGTTTCCTTTCCTTCTCTTAGGCTTTAAACTGAAGGAGCTGCATGCTGTAATGCTTTTTTACCCAAGATCCATTGCTTTCTAGGGCCAATTCTCCAAACATTCCCCTCTCACCCTTTCAGTGAAGACAAAGTTTGCCCCAGGCTTAGTTGCCAGGGTGAATCTGGTACTCTCCTGCTCTCAGATGGATGTAGTGAATAATTACTGACCTTTTTTATCCCATACCTCAATAGAGGGATGAATACACTGGTTTGCCTCCTGGAGGGACTCCTCACTAAACTGCTAAAATATGACCAGAATAAATGATTATGGGCCTCCCTGTGCCATTGAGGGCTTTAATCAGTACAAAGTGGCGCTGCCAGAAACCTTCCTGACAGTAAATCAAGGCAATGCAGAAACTCAGTCACTCATTTCCTCTGTTATTAACTGAAAGCTCACTGGGTATTTTTTTTTTATGCTATGACTTCATGATTCTGCTAAACAGCCTGAGA
Organism: Chloroceryle aenea; assembly: GCA_013399075.1. NCBI lineage: Eukaryota > Metazoa > Chordata > Aves > Coraciiformes > Cerylidae > Chloroceryle > Chloroceryle aenea. The sequence continues at coordinate 429,329 of VWZY01006902.1, forward strand.
AGTCATCTCTGTGCTGGGGTGGTGGCAAAGGGAGTGTAGAAGCTGACCTCTGGATGTGTGCGAGGTGTCGGGTACAGCTGAATGAACCATTGTAGTTTGGAGACCTTGAGATTTAACTTTGACTGAACATGACTAAGGGTCTGCTTCATGCTGTTGCAAACCCTGAATAAAAGCAAGTGCAGTGTAAAGCCTCTGAAGAGTCTCATGGGAAACCAAATAGTTACACAGTAGGAAATGTGCTGGAATACCTTTCTTCTATAGAAATCCACTGCTCAGCAAAGATAACTAATAATACTCCAAACAGAAATATGTTGTCTGCCATCCTGGAAGAAATGCAACAGCCAGGCTGAGAACAAACAAACAAACAGGAAAAAATCAGCGATGTACACACATGTTCCAAAAATGTTTTATCAGAAGAGGCAATGCACTCAGGTACACACCATGACAAACAGACCCTCAAGGGCAGTGCATAACCGCTAAAGGTTCCGTTTGCTCACAGGAACAAGGACATTTGTGAGGCCCTTGAAAATGGGGATAATGTATTATCCATTTGCTGACTCAGAAAGTACAAACCTCAGTGCCTGGTTTTCCTCATACATTTGTTTCTCCTTCTAGTAAACTGGCTCTGTTAACAGAAGAAAAAAGATGCAGCTACATGATTGCTTAGGCTTTTATCAAAGGTGTCTTCTAATTTCCTTTACTTTGGATACTTTGAGCTGCATCAGATACTGGAAAAGTTTATATTTAAAAATGATCTACCCGGTTCACACCAAGTTCCTGTGGAAAGCTGAAATGTAATGTGGCACGAACATGGAGACCTCGCTCACGTCAGGAACAAAAATTTCCCAAAGATTTTGCCAAATCAAGGTGCTGGGATTGCCACCCAAGAGCAGGCAGACAAATATTTCCTTTTTTAGCCCAACACAGAACAAAACAAAGGTGTTGGCACCAGTAACACCCACAAACAAAACCTTTCCTTCCTGGTCCTAAGGTGCAGTCTCTTAGTGCACATATGGGTGTGGCAAAAAGACATTGGACTGAGAGTTAAGCATATGATTTATTTGAACTCACAGGTTTAACTGTAAGGCCCCAGCAAACCATCTGTTTGAATTCTAATACACCACTAATGCAGGTTTTTATGGATCCAGTGGAAGCATGCACTATTACAACCTGGAAGTAAGAATACACTACACCATTTCGGAAAGCATGCAAATATTATACATGTTACTTAATCACCTGCATTTGCAAACTGACATCATGGTAAATATTTGCTTACCACTCCAGCTAAGGTCTCTCAATCTTAGAAAAGTCACCTTGGCTGATGTCCTGACCAAGGGAGAAGGTTCTCCATACAGGTAAGCGTTGGACAGGTGACTCCCACAAAATCTAAGCTAAACTGTAGCACTTTTATCCCCTGGTTTATGTGACTGATTATACAGCTTGCATATACAAGGCTGCAGCTGAAACCCTCCATGTGGTTGTGGCAAAGCTATGCCAGATTGGATTATGCCATCTGGATACACAAAAGTTGTCAGCCGAAACCACCACTGAAGCCCCCCCAGGCTCTCCTTATCTTACTTTCTCAGGAAGCCAAATAATGGTTTGAATTGAGCGTCGGGACATACCATTTGTTGAGGTGCAGGGTTCAGCTCAGGTTTTGGTCCTTTGTGTGGTGCAGCATTGCCCTGTTTGATTTGGGGCTTATGGACAACTCAGGGCCGAGGCACCTACACAGCTCCCCATGTGCCATCACTGCATAGATAGGGTCATAGATAGGCACACCAAGGCTCAGTTGCCTCCACAAACCCCTTGAGTTGCCTGCATGCACCAGATGATAGAGCCAGAAAACCCATACAATTCCTTCCTTCCTGCCTGCCTTCCTGCCTGCCTTCCTGCCTCCCTCCCTCAGATAGTTAGTAGAGAGATTATGATATCTACAGGCAGTTAAATAGGCTTTTTCAAAATACAATAAATAATATTATCCACATTGAATGAATAATACCACTCAGTGATGTGCAGATTACCAACATGCCTAGTGCAAATGGAACAAGAATGATTTTATTATCATGCAGAAACAGAAGTTTTGTGCTACAGTGAGATGGCCTTTTTTTTGCTCATCTCCAATTTAATTTCATATGCAACTCTCTAATAGCATCCCAGCATCCCTTTCCACATTGCTCTTTTTACAGTGTCTCTAATGCACCCTAAATGATGAGAGGGCTACATCAATAGTCTCAATGTAGGCACTGTGTGATTTTGGCAAAAAACCACAGCAAGTGTCACTAGCATAAATCTCCCATTACTATAACGATGCGTTAAAATGGCACAGGGGTTTACAATCTGCGTAGAGAATTACCCGTCCACCTGCTCTCGGAAATCATGTTATCTATGTTCATCCTTCTCTCTCCCATCTTTGTACTGGAGTCACTTGCCAAGAAGAGGAAAAGCCCCAACCAAACAAGCTTTTATCAACACACCACCATTTTGTACAGCATTTCGTCGACTCTGGACCAGGTCTGTTTGGATTCTGTTTGGATCAGATTCCCAACATTGTTCATGCGAGATACAGAGAGAGGAGACCATGGGTGACTAAGCAGTCATAGTTAATTGCAACACCCTCCTCATACACATGCGCCCTTCCCACTTTTCCCCAGCCATAAATTGAAAATGCCACTGGCGGGAGGAACAGGATTTTAATCGAGAAGAAACATTTTTGAATGCTTTTTCTGATTTACAGGCTGTACATCAATCTGGCTGTCAGTCTGTTCCATTTGGAGTGATAGATCTGCAGAAAAACCACTTGTTTAATTGAGATAATACTGTATTTTCCCCAAGTCTTTTAGGAAAGACCTGATTTATGGGGAATATTCTTTCTCATATAAAAATGATGGCATATGAAGTCCTGACAGCAAAGGCCAAATTCAGCGATTGCTTAATACCTCTGCCTGAACAAGTCATTGTAAGCCAGAGATGCTGGTGTCCCCACTGTGAGGCCCCAGCTGACAAAGAGTAGAATTTTCTCCCAAAATAGAAGAATTTAGGTGATCTGAGCACCCAACAGTTGCTCAGAGGTGAAGCAGAGCAGTATAGCACTGCCCTTCCAGCTGAAGCAGTGTGAGCACTGGCCTTCCTGGACTGCTTTCAAAAAACATTTTTTTTTTTCCCCCCTTTCTGCTTATCCTGAGTGGTAACCTAAAGCAGTTACAGGCAATTTAGCCCTTCCTTTAGGATACAGGGCTGTCCAATGCCCACTCCACACATTTGATTCTTGGCAACAGAGTTTCTTCTGTTGGGAAGGAGCAACCAGATGCTGGGATCTGGGAAGAAAAGGGGAAGGGAAGGAACTGGAGAAGTGCAAGGGAAAGAGGAAGGGGAATAAAAACTGCCACAGGACTGTGGTTGCTATATAACAGTGGGCTCCATGCACCTGAGGAGAACCGTCGTCACGCTATACCTCTTCTCGGGAACCCTGTCTCCTTCCCCTTCCCCCTCCCCTTACCTTCCCC
>VWZY01006902.1:438010-500171 GCA_013399075.1 Chloroceryle aenea
TGGCTTCACTAGGGCAGAGTAGAGGGGAAGAACTTCACTCTGCTGGTCCTACTCTTAATGCATCCTAGGAGGCCATTGTCCTTCTTAGTCACAAGGGCACACTGCCGATTCATGGATAACTTACTGTCCACTAGGACTCCAAGGTCTTTCTCTGTGGAGCTGCTTTCTGATAGGTCAACCCCTAACCTGTACCAGTGCATGGGGTTATTCCTCCCCAGGTGCATGTCTCTACTCTTGTCCTTTGTTGAACCTCATTTGGTTCCCCTCTGTCCAACTCTCCAGCCTGTCGCGGTCTTGCTGAATGGCAGCAGAGCCTTCCATTGTAACCAGACAATTCTCCAAGTTTTCCATCATCAGCAAACTTTCTGAGGGTGTGGCCTATCCCTTCCTTCATCCCGGTCATTGATGAATATGTCGAAGACTGGACCCAGCACTGACCCCTGGGGGTCACCACTAGCAACAGGCCTCCAGCTAATCTGCTCCACTGATCCCAGCCTTCTGAGCTCTCTTCCACAAGTTCTCAATCCATCACATGGTCCACTCATCTAACCCACACTACCTGTGAGGATGTTATGGGACACAGTGTCAAAAGCCTTGCAGAAGTTGAAGTAGACATATATCTACTGCTCACCCTTTATCTACCCAGCTAGTCACACAGTCAGGAAGGCTATCAGATTAGTTAAGCATGATATCCCCTCGATGAATCCATGCTGGCTACTCCTGATAATTTTCTTTTCCTCCATGTGCCTAGAGATGACTTCCAGAATGACCTTTTCCCTCACCTGTCCAGAGATGGAGGTGAGGGTGAGTGGCCTCTAATTTCTTAGATCCTCCTTTTTGAAGTCTGGAGTGACAGTGGCATTCCTCCCGTCCTTGGACACCATTTCTGTTCTCCATGATCTTTCAGAAATGATGGAGAGTGGCACAGCAACATCACCCAGCTCCCTCAGCACTCATCGGTGGGTCCCACTGGGGCCCATGGATTTATGAGTATTCAGTTTGTCTACATGATCTCTAACCCAATCCCCACCAACCAAGGGAGAGCCTTCCTTCCTCCAGATTTTCCCTCTTACCTCCAGGGACTAGAATCCCTGAGGGCTGGTTTTGGCAGTGAAGTTTGATGCAAAGGCAGCATTCAGTAACTCTGCCTTCTCTGTCTCCTCTGTCACCAGGGCAGCCACCTCACTGAGCAGTAGTCCCATATTTTCCCTTGTCTTTCTTTTGTTACTGATGTACTTGAAGAAGCCCTTATTCTTTTCTTTTATATTATTTGTCATGTTTCATTCCAAGAGTGCCTTGGCTTTCCTTGTTGCGTCCCTCATACTCTGACACTATTCCTGTATTCTTCCTGAGTGACCAGTCCCTTTTTTCACATACTGTAAACTTCTTTCTTCAGTATGAGCTTTTCCAGAAGTTCTTTGCTCATCCATGCAGGTCTCCTGCCTTCCATGATATTTTTACTCAAAGGAATGGACTGACCTTGAGATTGGAGGAAATGGTGCTTGAATATTTACCAGNGAATAGTTACCAGCTCTCCTGCCTCCCCCTACCTTCTAGAGTCCTTGCCCATAGGATTCCTCCAAGAAGGTCTTTGAAGAGGATAGTTAGTTCCCCTGAAATCCAGGGTTGCAATCCTACTTATTGCCCTGCTTCTTCCTCATATAATATTGACCTGCACCATCTCATGATCACTACAGCTGAGGCTGCTCCCAACCTTTACGTCCCCAACCAGACCTTCTTTGTTCATAAGTACAAGGTCCAGCAGCACACCTCTCCGTGTTGGCTCCTCCACCACCTGTGACAGAAAGTTATCACTAATGCACTGCAGGAACCTCCTGGATTGTGTTGCCTTTCCAGCAAATATCAGGAAGGATGGACAGGAGAGGAAAAAGAAGGAAGAATGGAAGGACAAAAAAAAAGGATGAAAGAAGGAAGGACAGAAAGAGGGAAGAAGGATGTAAGTGTGGGCAGACCTGTTGTTCAACAGGCATCAGCCCTGTAGGTCCTGCACCACTCCAGCCTGACGACAGCATGGGAGATGCTCTTGTTCTTTTGCTGTGATACTTTTTCAAATGACCCAGAAGAACTGTGCACTCCAAGCTTTGAGTAGGTGAGCTAAACCACTGCAACTTTGCTTATCTTTCTTCTGTGCTGCATTTGCAAATTTTATCACAAATTAACAAAACCAGAGGGTTAATGGGGAGGTTATGCCAAGTGTTGCATCACCGAGTGGTTTCAGCACCGTATTTGTCAGACTAGAGGCATTTTCTCTTGGGTAGTGCTACACAAAAATGGTTTCAGGAGGGGACAGGCTACAAAAAAGTATTTGACATTAACCACAAGTGTTACTTCCCCCATAAAAACCAGAACTTTGGAAATCATTAAAACACGTCAAAGCCACCCAGGAGAGCTGGTGTCAGAGCAATAAAGGCAAATTTTACAAAGCGAAATTTGGATCCTGTCCTAAACAACTTGAATATGCTTTTCAAAGGTACATTGCAATTCATCCAGTGGATGGTCTAGTGAGATCAAAAATGACCTTGTTGCTTTGGCGCTGAACCTGGCTCTGGAGAGCTGGGTTTAGTTTACAGCTCAGCTACAGGCTAAAATACTGGACATGATGTGTGCCCTCTTTTCCCTTCTGTAACAAGAGATTATTATTTCAGTACTTCACACTGGTGAGAAAAGACAGAATTCATTAACCTCCGTGTGTTCTCAAACACTCTGATCACAAAGGTCGTATATAAAATTGCAGCATAAAAGTAACCAGCTATTTAGTCTAAGAGTTAACACACCATGAAATATTTATATTAAAAAGGGCAGCTGGCATTAGATCTGGTATTAGTAACTCAGAGAAACTGAAAACATACACCACAATCTCCTTCATTTAACTCATTTTTGTGTTTGGTTCTGTCAAAGATGCATCATAATGGTAAATCCATAGTTCTCTATACTGACAATTTGCTCTGATTTTCATCACGCCCATTTCCTGGGGAGACTTTGCTGTGTGTCAACAAACACAACAGAAAAGTGCTTTTGAACACGATGGGCCAAGTTTGTGGCTGTCAGGCACCAGCCCCCCTGCTGTAGGGAGAAGTGGGCCACTTTGTGTTCGGGGGGACAGTTGTCCTCCTGGAAGCACCCTGGGAATCTGATCAAAAAAATACCTCTAGCAACAGTTTGGCGGGTTTTCCTCTGCACCGCTGCTTAAGCAGCTAGGACAGAGTGTTTTCTGGGAAATGGCAGTACCAACTCAGACTAAATTTTATCTGATAGTAAGAGGTGAGCACACAGACTGTTGAAATCAAAAACTCTTAATCTAATTAAACCTTGAACTGCAGTTTGCTTCCTTTCCATCTCTGCTTTGCATTTTACAATTAGGCAATTTCTGGGAATGGGTCTAACCAGAATATGAAGCAGCGTGGAGTATGCCCAAACATGAAGCAGATGAAATATTTTTATTATTTTATTTCAAATACCACAGAGGAAAAAGGTAAGGGAAGTGTTTTTTAAATGTTTTTACTCCAATAATGACATTTTATATAGGAATCACTGTATATTCTGTTGAGATTGGATAGGTATTTTTTGCTCCCTGTAATGACATTCCTTCTACTTCTCTGTTATTTTTGTTTTGGGTTTGTTTTGTTGTTGTTGTTTGTTTTGTTGTTTGTTTGCTTTAGGTTTTGTGGGGTTTTTGTTTGTTTGGCTTGTTTTTTTATGTGCTCTTACTAGAAAAAGAATGAGCCCCTACATAAAAAACAAACGAAGAAAATACAGATGTGCAGAGGGATGGTCCTCAACACGTACCTGCTGACTGCTCTGCCTCATCCCCAGAGAGCAGTGGCTATTACAGCCTTCAGCTATCTGCACAAGTTCACACTAAATCAAAGACAGTTATATACTTTTTGCAGAAAATTATCACTCTTTGCTGAAGGAAACGCAAATGGAAGTGTTCCCCAAAGTCTGGGGAAGTTCTACAGACATTCTGAGCATTGCATGAGAAATCTGAAAAGATTTACGAGGCAAAACTGCGTTTCTACCCGTGGGAATGTAAAGAGCATATATGTGTTCTATTTCATGCACATTTACACTCTTTTAGGTTAAACACCCCTGTGTTCTTGTCCTGAGCTCATCAGAACCATTACTCACTCTCCATCTGACCTGAGTATGCTCACATGCATTTGTTGGTTTTTTTTTCCAGTAGCTGATTTTCCAATTAGAGCCAATTAAGTCTCTAAACTGATTTAATTGTTTTCATTCCTTGTGATTTTTTACTGTCTTGTCATTTTACTTTCTCACTGAAAGCATCACTCATGGGATTGCACAACATTTGCAATTGTAAAGCAATTCCTTTTTTATTAAAAAGAAAATCTTTGAAGATACCATGCAAAGATTGAAACAATGACTGTGAAAAGCTGAACATCCCAACACTTGTTATTTTTTAAAATCTCATGAGTTTTTTGATGCTTCAGTCATGTCAATCTAATGCTTGGAAGTAGAGGGATTGCTGAAGACATCAGACCAGAGTCTAGGATCTAGGGATTTAGATATTAAAAACACTAAAAAACAGGTGAAAAGTACTTTTCTTCAAACTGTTTTTTTTGTCTATATAGGGTGGGGAGAGATTTTTAACCAAAAGCTCTTTTGCTGTAACTATTCAACTAACATAATTTATCAATCATTCAATATTCAGAAGTTTCCCAAGAGGAAAAAGCGACCACGCAGGAGACAAGGCACATTAAAGATGTATTGTGGCTCTAGGTGCTGCAGCACAAGTGCTTGGGGCTGGCCTTCCCTTTCTGTGTGCCCTGCACGCCAGCACAGTTGCCTAACTACCGGTCCTTCTGTTTTCCCCAAGTTGGGAAGAGCTAGAGCATGACACCCTGCTGTTGTTGAAGGCACGGCGAGTGGCACCTAGGCACCACATCAAATGGCTGTGAATTACTGCAATAGCTGAAGCAAATGCACCCATAGCACTTCACCGTGCAATACCCACCGCAGGCTGGTGAAAACAGTGACATAGAGGTCCACGGGAAGAACAAAAATAACACATGTAAAAGAGACTTGATCAAAAGTTTTGCACAGCTCTCACTCAAAAGCACTTTAATCTTAAATAAGTACCTACTATCCACTTGCTTACAAGTAAAATTCTCAGTGATTCACAGACTGCATACTAGAATTTGCCAAGCAAACTGGATTCACTTAGGATGCTACATATTGAGTATTGCAACCTCCTTATTTTTCTCCACCCACATGTCTTAGAATTAGCATTGTCCTTCATGGTCTAATTCACACGATGGCATTGCCACTCAGGACTTGCTATGTGAATTGAAGCTTGAGCCACTCTAATTTTTAAAGTAAGACATTAAAAAAAAAAAATCTTCAAAATTACTTTGTTGGTCAGTCACTTCAAATTGCCTTTTTCTTCTATGCTGATAGCTGAAATACTCAATGGCAGATCTAGTTGAAGTGCATAAATACAACACCCCTCAACTGTGCTTACTCTGTAAAACTGGAAGTATACAAGGAAAAATTTAGAAAGCAATTCCCCTCGCTGTTTGCTTGATTCACAAGTCTCAACATATTGGGCACTGGCTACACAACCTCAGTCCCTTTCAATTCAGTGGAATTTTTTATTACTGACTTCAGTAAAGATGGAATTTCAACTACATTTTAGGGAGGTCGCCAGCTCCCTATTTAAAGTCAGATAGGGTTGGTTTATCTGGTCCCAGAGAAGCTGAAGTGGTGAGGTGCCTCAGTCTGTGCTAGCCAGAATGTCAGCCCTTGGTTTTAGCGAGGTCTCCAGGCTACACAAATCACAACTGCTCCATAGATATGAATCCTGGGATTTAGTGAGTATTATGAAAAGAGTTCAAGATTTAACTCTTAGTCTTGGTTTCATCCCTCCCACCCTGCTTTGGTCATAGCTCTCTGCATAATTTGTAGCGACACAGTGGTGACTTTCAAATGAGACCTTCAAATGAGCTAGCGCAGATGAAAGGGATTGTTTGGCCCATCACTGTAGCTGTCAGAATAGTTTTGTTCTCTGGGTATCTTTTCATTTTGTCTTTTTTTTTTTTTTTTTCCCCCAAACTGAGAGAGTTTTACCCAACTGAACTTCACAGCAGGTTCTTTCCAGGCCCCGTGAAGTGTTTTGGCTGAGATGGATCATAGCCTCTCAGGGTTATCTTATGTCTGGGTCTGATCTTAATAAAGAACAATTAAATAGAATCTGGCAAAACACCAAAGACAACACTCTTTTCTTTTAGAGAAACAGGTGTGGAATGAGCTCAAAAATTCAACAGAAGCTCAGAAAAATTCCCAGGATAACAAGTCTGAAAGGCACTCTAACTATTCTCCAAAGCTTAAGTACAGCAAGTAGAAAATGAAAAGCTATGGGAGGAGGGGCTGACAGGCCTTGGTTGCATTTGTGGCCTCTTTGCATTTTAAAGCTGAAAGGAAATACTTACCTGTGTCCTTAAAATCACAAGTCTGCGTCTGGACCTCACTAGAGCCAAGGGTGACAAGCCCCCTGGTTTTACTGGTATGGGACAAATTAGATACAAGGAAAGTATTTCTGATAAGCTCTTGGGGAGCAAAGGATCCTCTGCTGAAAATGGATTTTACATCTGATAATAGTGATCAATAGCTAAGTGAGAGCATTCAGAAAAAGAAATAGCTTAAAAGCAGACAAAAAGTGTAAGGAGCATAGACACCTCCAAAACTGGCACACACATACAGAGGTAGATCTGGTAGGGGGTGAAAGAAACAAAAAAAAATCGGGACTTTTTTTATTTCCATCAGTTCTTCCCATGTTCAAAAATGGATCAACCAAAACGTGATATCATACAGAACAGCTTGAATTCTGCTGTCCCATCCAGGATTGTGAGAGACAAACCTGGGAAGAAACAGTGTGATCATTTTGACAACACAAGTGATGAAGCAAACAAAGCATCCCTTTGCTCTGCATGCACAAATAAACATTGTTGGCAGAAAAACCAGAAAGTGACTGAATGCAGTGGCACAGTTTGTCGTGGGGGTATATTTCCCATGGTCCCACAAGCCTCTGAATACATGTTCGGGAAGAGTGGCAGATGTGGGCAGGCCGTTTGACCTGCTGGAACGATTCTGGCAGCTAGACAGCTGTACAAGGACTGAAAAAATGTCTTCTGTAACTGTAAGGCATAGTTGACTAAAGTAGATAGTTTTGTGGAACTGAACTAGTTTATCAGATTTTAAGTAATTTAAAAACCTGGATATTACCAGGTCATCATAATACAGTTATGACTTTGATTAACTAGCTGGACAGCTGACAGTTTTTATTACAGATATTCTTCTATTTTTTTCCTAGTGCTGCTTAAATCTAACTAAAATGATTGAAGTCTATTCCAAGCTGCATGAGTAACTTTTTTAAAACTGATTTTATAACGCCACTTATATCAAATGTCTTACTTCTGCACACACTGATAACCCAGAGACTAATTAGCATACCAAGAAAAATAAGCAGTGAGTTGTTCCTACAATGGATCCAAATTCTGAAGCCAGTGAGGCACTGACACTGGTTTAGACAGAGGGCCCCTCTAAGATCTTTCATAAAGCTGCAGAGGTGAGAGGAGAAGTGTGAGGTATCAGCAGACCTGACCTGCTCATCGAGGACACCTACCTGAGCATGCCAGGGGGAACTGGAGGCACGACGTGCTGAAGTCACATAACGTGATACAGTGACAGCAGATTAGTAAGTGTTACAACTTAAATCTGTTCCCTGTCTCCTTTACACCAGTAAAAAGTACAAATTCATTTAAATCAGAACAATGGCACAGTGATCAATATTCTGAAATGTTTTAAAAAATAAATATTTATTATGGAGATTTTCCGCTTCTTAAGGGGGGTACTGGTTCCCTGGTCCTCTTTACAAATAGGATTAATTCCATCCCAAGCAAAGAACCTACCCCAAAACCTCGTATTTAATCTCAAAGTAAAGTATTTATCAGTGTCCTTCATATGAGCTTACTCTGTCATGTCTCTAGGAGCCCTCATGAAAATACTGGTAAGCACATCTACCCATACCCTTCAAAACTCAAACCCAATGGTTGATTGATAAATGAAAAAAAAGGAGTTTGCTGAGAAAGAAAGAACATCTTTGTTGACAGCAACAAAATGTATTATAAATATTGATGTGAGCGCACTGCTTTTGGAAGCATGCGATAGAGGAAACTTTTAAGGTGAATACAAAATTGTCTTTGAGTGTTTCTCTGACTTGAAGCTCAAATATCCCCTTTTAATTGGCATCCGTTACATTTACCTCTAGGAACAATTTTTGCTGCTGATGCAGCAGATGGAGCAAGATAAAAATATTCTTATCTACATGTAATAGCCACAGCTGCCAACGTCTGCAAGGAACAAAACTGAGAGACAGATCCCTGAATGAACTGAGTGTTAATGCTTGTTGCTGAGTATTTGGTCTTTCTAATGTTTTTGTAAGTATATGTCTTGATGCTCACAGTGACAGCTTGGTTGCCGTGGTTACTTGTGAGCCAGCCTCTACCTCAGTCTGAGGAGCCAGACACATCCTCTGTACTGGATGTGTCCACATGGGCATTCCCTTAAACAACTCTGGGATCAAGTGTCACAACCAGCATCCAATGCTCAGTACATGTTTACAGGGAAAAGGATGTAATGGCATTCCCGATCCTTCTACAGGAACAAAAAAAAGGTATCACACCAGCCTTAAAACACTTTAAAAGTTGCTCAAAATTTGCTTTTACATAGGAAATGGTAAATTAATTCTTTTGAGGAAGGTGGGGGTAGATAGACTCTCTTTGATGTAAAAATCAAAGTTTCCCTCCACGCTCCCAAGCCATTTCCCTTGCCCATCAAGTGTCTGCTCCCCTGCATTCAAGGAGCTGAAATCGGTCCATTCCAGTACATGCTCTGGGATGACAGGTAAATAGGGCTTGGTGAAAAAAAAAGCATGTGTCAGAAAAAAAGAAAAGTCAATTTAAATCCGGAAGAGTGTGAGCCAAGAAGATAATGCATGTCTACAAGTAGCACCACCTGCTGCCATACAGGGATTAAATTAGAATATCAGTAAAATTAGTTTTACCTAAGATATAAAGCAATGAGGGATTTTCAACAACCCACTGTACAGAGCCGCATTAGGACAGAGTAAGGGAGCCTTTCCCCTACAGCCCTGTGTGGGCACAAGCCTCCGTGTGAAACTGTCACAAGCAACCAACTCCCTCCAACACTCTCTCCACCTCCACCAACCTCAAACATTTGCAATGCTGTCAAAAAATAAGGGGAAAAACCATTTATCTACTCTGCAGACAGGAACTGCAGCACAGCTAGCTGTGGCTTACCTCTCTGACAACACCATGTTATTTTCAGCACACCCATGAAATTCTCTGAATCAGATGGTGGGGAAGAGCCTTACACCACTGTCCAGCAAAACTGCAGCATGGTGGCAGTGGCAGCAGTACTGATCCACAGAATGTCCTGGTATGATTTGCCTTCATTCTATCATTAATGAAAAAGAAAGAAAAGAAAATCAATATAACCCAAGGAAGTGAATATGAGACTTAAACTTACAGGAAATCCTAAAAAAACAATGAGCAGTTTTGACCTGTCCCACTGCACTGTATTACAGTAGAATTTGAAGGTCACAAGCAATTTTAGACCATAATTACTGTTTTTAAACAAACAAACTCCAGCATATAACAGTAAAAAAGGTAACACACTCTATTTTGCAAAGGTAAAAAGTGCAGTGATAAAAAGAGTCTTCCAGTTGTCAGGTGCCATTTCACAGTTTACAAATGGGACACTGAAAGATGAAGTGATGTGGCCAAGTTTGTAGAGGAATTTGTAACAGAGCTGGAGACCAAGACCACTGCACAGGATTGCTTTGCTGGTATTTGAGCTGCAAGAGAAAAAGTTCCACCTGAAGAGCAGGTATGTAGTGGTACAAGGACGTGGGGAAAATAAACGGCAAAACAGCTTTTAAAAGCATTTATAACTCCAGAAAGAAGGACAATAGGTTTCAGGTGTTGACAGGCATCAACTTTGTACAGGGGATTGCTCAAGATTTCTGAGCTCTCTCTGTTAGGGAGTACAGCTAGCAGGAATAGCAGAGGATACAGCTGGGACAGGCTTGGTGTGTAAGGGGATTCCACGTCCATAAAAAGGAAAAATGCAAGGCCTAAGCCAAAAGTACTTGACAGACGGGGAAAGCTTGTGTATAAAAGATTTCAGGTTTTCTATGTTTAGGACAGACAAATGTGACGAGGTTAAATACCAGCTACTGTTCCTAATGCTTTAGCTGGAGTAACTCATAGAATTTATGCTTAACGCTAATATAACGCTGTATGTTATACAGCATACATACGGCATGGGAGAGACATGAACAAATAAACACTCTTACTGGCATCATAGAAGTCGGAGAACATGACCAAGATTAGGAACCACAGTCTAGTTTCAAGTTAGCAATAAGAAAGGCTATAAATAGGTGTCAAGTAGGTTTGAAAGAGCCAACATCATAATTTAACTGAAATCTAGAATATAGTGTCCCTCTGAGGAAAATATATTTAGATTACTGGGAGATGAAATCCAACTCTAATAGTTAAGTAGGAAATACAGTTATTTTATCCTCTCTGTGGGTATTACTAAATGTTTGTTGGCTAAATAAGGTGAATATGCCTAAGAATCTGCTATTACTAGTGTAAATGGTAAGGTTTTGTTTAACTGCAAGACACAAGTGAAAAACCAGCACTTACAGAATAACATCTCTAAAGAAAAGGACACTCCAGATCCAGAAAAACATGACTTTTCTGAAGTTAATCTTCAAATGACATTGTATATTATATTATTACTAGTATTATGCTACTATATGTATTCAAGACTTAATCCAAAACCCCTCTTTTCGAAATGTTTGTATATTCTAAGAGCAAAACACCTGAATTTGTTCATTAGTACAATTAACCAATTTTTAATTGGCAGATACTTTAAAGTAGCGTTTGACTGCAAGGATATAACAGATACAGAGGGAAAATGCCAGAAAACAAACTAATTGACCTACTTCCATAGCAGAGAGAACAGGCAAAATGCAGTATTGAAAAGATGCAGGAATACTGCAACAAGGACTTCTGCCTGAAGCTATCTTCAATCCAGCTATTGAGCTGGAGGCTGTAAATCTTGGCAGTGTCGTATTTTACGTGTCTGTGGTACTTGGATAAAGAAATCGATACATTTTATTCAGACAAAAGCCATGCCACACATTTATAGGACTGTTGCAGATTTGAGAATTGGGCTCAGAGGTGAATAAATACCATAGTCCATGATGTTACTTGTGCAGCAGAGCTCTGTGAGCAGCCCAACGCATTTAGCCAGCAGCAGTAAGGACAGGAAGCCAGACAGAGATAAGCAAATCTTTATTTGATAGTTTTCCTCTGCCTTGCAGGTTGAAAGAGCACCCAGGAGATAGAGCTAACTTCACAAGGTAATCCCTACTACCCCAAGATTTTATCACTTGGTTTGTCAGACTCCAGGACATGGATTTCGATCAGATTCATAACAGGAAAGTGGAGTGGTGAAATAAAACAGCAGCTTTTAGAATTGGAACCACTAACTTAACTATTCCAAAATATTTAAAACCTAAATGTTTGCTTCTCCTATGTTTAACAGTTTGGGGGACAGGATGATCACTGTAAGTATTCATTAGGAGATAGGAGGCTCAGCCCAGCGAGGTCCCCTTCCTCATCCTGGCTTCAGTTCTTTAAACCTCCCCACGATTCTTCTTTCAGCCATCATTTCCATTGCTCTTCCAGTCCATGAAAGTTGGTTTCCTTTAACAGCCCTGCTTCCCAGAACTTTTCTGGATACCTGAGTCCAAATCACACAGGATCCAGAGGAAGCCGAATCCTGCCTTCCCATGTTTTGAGTGGTTGTTCTAACCATTGCTCGCTGCAGAGAAAGCTGGGCACCCATCAAACTCCTCCCAACCTCCCACATTAAAAAAAAAACTAAACCCAAAGCAATGATTTGAGTTTTTTTAAGTGAGAGAGAATCCCTTTCCTGTAACACCGAGGAAGGTGGTAGAAGCGAGCGAGTGTGCAAACTGTGTGGCAAGCTCACACAGTTACTGGCTCGGCCTCTCCAGCTTTGACATTTATAGACCTCATAAAGATCCTTGTGGCCATCGTACTGTGAACTTCTTGATCAGCACTGATTTATATGTTGAGTAAACCCAAGTAAAACAGAGCAGTGAAAGGAACTTGTGGGATAATTTACTGCTTCAGTTTAGGTTAGGATTTTAAAAGTTATTTACCTTTATACATTAGATAAAGATTTGTCAGTAGCCAATTAGCCAAGACAGCATGGGTAGCTTTGACAGCTGAGCTCAATGTATGAGCTACACTTAGAAAGTACTACCTTATTTTCTGATAGAAAATGCCACAGCTATATATAGAGGTCAGAGCCTGCATCTTAAAATGGGGAAAAAAAAAAATATTGAGATAATCTGCATGGAACATAGCTTTTGACAATAAAAGCTTCCAAGCAGAAGAGGGAGAGATCATTACTGTATATTTATATAAAGTCTGGGCTAGCTTTCTGTGGGCTCCATTGAAGCTGTGCCAATTTACACCAGCTGGAAAACCACCTCTAAAGCATTCATTAAACATCCATCTCACTAGTGTATTGCTCCAGGAGTTGAACATTTGTTCCTCTGAAAGACTTGTCGTTGTCTTGATCCAAAACAGTACCTCAGATTTTAAAGCTGGGTGCAAGATGTTGATGTTACCTGCACTAGCTCTTCTCCCACGTTTAAATGCACCCCTGTGTTCCCTGCAGAGCCTGGAAAACTGAAAACGTCTGTCTAGTGGGAATGTGGCTACAACGAATGGACCCGGGACACAAACTGGAGGAGGCTGCTCAGCAGTGCTTTCTACAGCCCTATTTGCTTTTTGGGCTCCTGAGCTGGGCTCTGCTGCCCTTCAGAATGAAGGGCCTTTTATCACTGCCAGGTTGGGTTTTTTGCTAAACTCATAGTAAAGTCAGCTGAATAATTTACACTGAGTTTTGATTGATTTTGTGTCTTTTTCAGTTTGCCAGGGAGCAAGGAACCAATTGCAATTCCTCATTAGAAATCACTTCTGCTTAATTCCTGCAACTGCTTTGAAAGCAACTCAAATCCTAGATGCTAAATCTCAAACCTAATTCCCCCGATCAGATTTTCTAGTCACAAAATACATATCATCCATCTGGATGAGCATAACTTTGCATTTTGCTTGTGGCTGGTGCCTGTACAGTTACAAACTAGGAAGAAATTGTCTAAATAATGTGCAATACTCAAACATTCATTTCTTTGGGGCCACTGATCAAAAAGGGTTTAGGATTACAACATAATAGCCCTTGAGAAAACAAACAGAAAACGGACATGAAGCCTTATTGCCCTAAAAAGAGGCATGAATTTTCTCATTTCTAGTCTTTACCTTTCTCCAGCCCCTCTTCATCTCCTTAGACACGTTCCTGATAGTCTCCTGTTGCTGTCTACAGTGACAGTCTGCAGTGGCTATTGAAAATAAAAGCATTAAAATCTTTTAGGATTAAAGCATTATGAATTTTATATATTAGCATATGTTAGTATCAGGCATCAAGCAGACATGGCTGATGGCATAGAAACTCCTAGAAGTTATACTGAGATTAGCCTCAATTATTTTGCAGATTACTGCTGTGACAATATTCCTCTTCTGAGCAGACAGCGGCAGTTTGTTGGAAGCAGTATAGTCTAACACATTCCACGACCGCACAAATGCTTTACTGGTGGATATTTAATATCACAGTCATAGCTATTACTTATCTACTCCCACACTCTGAATTTTCATCGACACTCTAAAGGAATTTTTCTACTTTTGATTTCACATATGGACCAAGTCCAGAAATAACATTATGATAAAGTAAGGGAGACTTTGGAGGTTTGGGATATGGTTAAGACATCACATCAATATTAAACCTGCATTTGTAAAACACAGGTAACACTAAACTATTAAAGTAATCCCTTCTAGTCTTAAACTCTCCTATTCCTTCCAATAGATTAAAAAAATATATTTCAAGTCAGAGTAATTAAAGATTGAATATTCGTTATTATATTTTTGTTTCCATTTTTAGAAGAGATCAATCAACCTGCAAGCAAATTGGATGAGATATTTTGCCATGCTTCTGTCCCCTCCTTCATCTCAGTGAGTGTTGCAGGAATTCTGCATCTTTGTACATTTTGAAATCTGGATTTACATTTTGTCTTCTATGCTGCTAGAAGCAGATCTCCCATCCCTGTGGCAAAATCCTGTGTGACGCCTCCAAAGCAATACCAGTGCTGCTTCCATTGCAGTGCGTGTTTTTTTTTTCTCAACATTACACTGTAGTTCAGCCCTGGCATTAAAGGGGACTTCATGCCTGCTCTGTCCTAGAGGAAATTTCCTCCCAAACACTTGAAGTTCACAGTTAAAGTTCAAGCTAATACGATACACTTTTTTGTCTCTGTCAATTAACCATGGAAAGTATCTTCTGATCACCTACTGTGGAGATCAATATGTTAACAACCAATTGTTTTCCTCTGTAGCTGCCAAACTGACTTTCAAGTATTTATGACATAATATTTACAATATTGCCCATTCTCAGAAGTCAAGAATTTGTGCTACCATTGGGAAGCACAAATGAATGAGCCATTGAATTCCACCTGGGGAAAGTTCTGCTGTGCTCAGAGAGAAGGAAAAAAATTAAGATTGCTTTTCAAATAAGAAAGAGTTTGATAGATATCCACCAGAAAGCTTTTAGTCTTTTATGTATATTATGACTTGGTATTTTGCTTGGCTTTGCTGTCATTATCTACAATATATTATTCAGGCAAAGGCTGTTCACTTTGGAAAGGTGAAATGCAGCACTGAAAAGGTTAGAGACATCTGCTAACTGTGCCCATCCCCATTGATTTACTATCCGACTGCTAAGGATGTATTATAAATAACGTGTAACTTAATCCCTTTGCATTTTTGAAAGAAACCAGCCAAGCAACCAAAAACCACCCAACATTCTACAAAATAAGGGAAAAGAAACACATTTCTGGAAATACACCCATCTACTATAAACTTCCTAATCTATAACTTTGGTAATACACTGAGCTGAACAAATGATGGTTAGTGAATAATTTAATGAGTTTTGGCAGTTTCTACTCCAGAACTGACCATGAACAGTTTAGATTTTCACCAGCACATTTGTTTTACAAAATTTCTTCTAAATAATTTGTATGAACAGTTATTGCGCTTCAGAGCAATATAATAATCTGTGAACACTTTACTGCGTTGATGATTAAATCTGAGCTCTTTCAGACAGTTTTAATTGGGTGCAACAATCAAATCACATAATTTCCTTTTCTGGACATAACCCTACCAACCGAGTATCTGTTTTTCTAATTTGTAATCCATTGCCTAGTCCAGAGTGGTGATTACTAATCTCTGTCATTTGTGTACATGGATTTGGATGAACATTTAGGGACCCTTTTATTTCTAAGCTATTTAAATGCTTTCCTGAATACAGACAGATAAAATATTAGTTTTGTTAAGTCTCCAAATTAGTTTTTTTGGTCATTAGAAAAATGACATAGTTTTAAATTAAAGAGTTACTTCCCCCGTCTGTCTACTTTTCTCACTTCAGTTAAAACCCAAGGAAATCAATGCAAACTGGCATTGATCATTGGCTTAAGGTAATATGATATATAAGATATACAGACACATATCAGAATTTGACATCCAATTATACCACCTGCAATAACTACTTTGCTATGGGTCATGGAAGCATGGGCAGTGGAGGATGCAGAGTTTTAACTCACTACAGCTAAACAGGTGAGAGGTCTCTCATACAAAGTAACCCCTCTGAAATAATCAACCTGATTAAAAACCTTCCTCTTTTATTTCTCTATTGTTCCAGTAAAGTCCCATTCATCAGGGACAACAGCAAGTCAACAGCTTTTCAAGTGGGTTGTAAGCACTCAAACCCCCTTAAATCAGGTTTTGGGAATGTAACAGTCTTTGCACCTGTCCATAGGGTACTAAATCCTTTTAAATACAATCAAAGCCTCTATGGCAGAGGTTCAGCAGCTGGAAGCCAGCTAAACATTGCTCACTGCCATGTTACTTTTTCATTAAGTTGACTTATAGAGCTCTCCCAGAGACACCATGACAATCTAGTCCAAAATGTATGATAGGTTGAAAGACTGCAAGATAATACAGAATTCAGGTTTTATCAGTACAAGTAATATAAGATAGAAACCTATTCCTAACACAATGGACATTCGGTTTGATAAAGACAGTGTTGGATCACAGAAGATGCTTCAGTAAAGGAAGGAACAAATCTTACATTCCATATAAAATGTGAAATTCTCTCCAGATGAATATTCAGAAAATGTGGCAGTGAATATCTGAAGATGATAATGGATGCTCTAATAATGTCTTTTTGGAGAAGGATAAATATTTGTCTATATTGTCAATGTGTATTTCATAAAAATATGCTATGTTACAACTTTCAAACTCAAGCTACATTTCTAAAACTAGGCAGTTTTTGGCCATCTATTGCAGTACTTCCTTCCCCGAGATTCGCCAATAATAAGTCAAGAATACTTGGAGTATATAGAACAACAGTGGAAACGAAAGGATGTCAAACTTTTGTTTGACTTTAGAAGTCTTTGGCTTTTTAATTAAATAACTTTGGGAGCCAATATTGTACATATGAAATTCAGAACAGAGTTAAACAGTAGTGGGATATTGAGTTTTCTCTTTTTATGTATGAATTTTAAGGTCAGCAATAATGAAAAATTCTTCAGTGTTGCTTATGTGTGATAGGCAGGGAGAAATGAGGCAACAAAGGGATACCCACATCAGTACTGACTTCTTTGTTGGCAGCCTCAGCAACGTGACAGCCCTTGAGACTGAGCTAAGGCAGCAGAGCTATATATACATGTACGCACGTATATGTTTGCATTACTTTGCAAGTTTCTTGAAGCCAAAGCCAACATCAATTGCTGGGCCAGCACAGGTCAGTTTGTGTCCTGGTTTGAGTGGGAACAGAACTAATTCTGTTCAGTGATTTTACTTTTCAGCTCAGTTCTTCTAACTCACTTCACTGTCTGAAGTCAGCAGCCTGTTTTCCCAGGCAGTGTCTCTGCCAGCAGTGATAGCACCCCATGTTTTGAGTTACTATCAAGGATTGGTGTGCAGACCAAGGCCACTGCTGGATCTTGTGTAGCACGTGCAGGGGTGTGGAAAGTGAAAGTCTGCTCCTGCAGGGAGGAGTAGACAGGACAGGTGACACTGAACTGACCAGTGAGGTATTCCAGACCTTCTATGTCACATTCGGTATAAAACTGAGGGATCGGGAGGGTCTCGTCCTCTCTTTGCCCTCTTCACCTGCTTTGCTTGGCTTGGCTCAAGCCCTCTATGTTTTTTTTCCTCAGAGCATCCCTGCAAGACTCTGTCCATTCTGCCTTTGATCCCAATTGGTGTGTTCCCGAATCCGGTACCAGAATCCAGCTCCTGAGCACAGTTCCCATCTGCTGCGGGGCCTGGTCTGGGACTGTCCTGGGGCCAGCTCCACAGCAACAGTGGTGATGGTTACGTAACTACCATCGGGGGGGTTGGGTTCAGTACTGGGTTTGTATATATTAAATTATTATTATTTTAATTTTCATTAAAGCTATTCTAGTTTCCTTTTCTAATCAGTAAGTCTCTCTCCCTTATTCACTTTCTCTTCTCCCCTTGGGGAGGGAGGGGGATCATCTGTTATAGGATAGATCTATGGGGCTACGCTGACCCTAAAACATGATAGCTTGCAATAGCCCTCTTTGATCTGAGAGAGCACATTTCTTGACCTGTG
The DNA here is from genome assembly GCA_013399075.1 of Chloroceryle aenea. Lineage (NCBI taxonomy): Eukaryota > Metazoa > Chordata > Aves > Coraciiformes > Cerylidae > Chloroceryle > Chloroceryle aenea. The sequence goes on from VWZY01006902.1 coordinate 455,924, forward strand.
ACCCTAGATCTCTCACTGAATATAGCATTCAAGTTCAAGACATTTTCATCTAAATAGCTTTACAGATCCCTTTTCTTATTTCTACAGAACATGAACAAGTCAAATAATCATAGAATCATAGAATAGATTGGGTTGGAAAAGACCTCCAAGATCATCGAGTCCAACCCCTGATCCAACTCCAATTACTATATCATGGCACTAAGGGCCATGTCCAATCTCTTTTTAAAAACCTCCAGGGATGGTGAATCCACCACCTCTCTGGGCAGGCCGTTCCAATGCCTGATTACCCTCTCTGTANTGTTAATGATGTTACTTAGCTATAAAATAATATAAACAAAGAGAGAAAAAAAAAAAAGACTTAAAGACAGTTTTCAGTGACTCTTTTTGAAAAATTCCATTATATTTAAATTTAAAAATCTTAATGGTAATAGAAATTTATAGACAACCATTTGCCGTTATCAACAGCTAAGAAAATTACTCAGACATGCACACTAATAGGATTTCAATTTTAGGTGACTGTGGACAATTCTCTCATTGCTCCTTTCTGCTTACATTTTAGTGCATTAGTGCACCAAGTGTTTCTTATCTGCTATATGTTTGTTATTGTTTCCAATGATGTGTGAAATTGGAAACTGACTGAAATTTTCCTAAGCAAACTTGCATTGTTGGAGGATCAAAATATTGACAGCCCGATTTTATAATTGTAATTCAATCTTGTTTCATGCCTTAAGGCTGTCATTTAGATTTTACTTCAGGATTATTTTATACCATTTATGGCTTTTCTTCAGTAATACATTGACTGAAGTTGCCTTTGAATCCCGTTCACTAGAGACAGCTGAAACTTTTCAGATTTAATGTTTTCCAAATTAATATTTTTCCCTGAAAAATGTCCCTGTCTCCAAATCTAAACTATCCTCAGTTTTATGCATTTTTTTATTGCACTCTTGCAGGAGACAAAACTTACACTCAAATATTTTGTTTCAGACAGAAAATACCTGTTTCTGTCTTATGGGAATGAAAATTAAATGCTTCAAGTATTAATTTCATAGCAGCTCTTCCTTCTAAAGCTTCTAAACTACGTTTCAGTGGGGAGGGAGCTAAAAAAAAGTAATATATTTATAGAACTAAAGCATCTAGAAGAAATTAATATCATAGGGAGGGGTTCTGTTTGTTTGTTTTATGCCCAGACACAATTTTTCAACAAGCTTTGCTGTTCACACACCAGATGGCTTTATTTTTCCAATACTTTATTTTCCTCATATTAATTTTCCCTGCAAGTATTTAGCACATGGAAGCAGGATGTGTATGCTTTTTATTATTCTGGAAGATCCTCAACAGTACACTAACTAACCCCAGCATTTGATCAAACTTTGGTGAACCAGATGATTCAATGGATGTTCCTAGGAGGGAATAGCCGGAAGAGACGTATTATCCCTATTCAGTAGTTATGGTTTCAAAAAGATCTATTTGCCAACTATGTACTTTCAAGAGAATGAAGTTCAATTACTATAATTAAAAATGGATATCAGCATTGTGTTGAATTTTTGGAGTAAATTCCTCTTTTAGCAGGCAGTTGATTTTCATACTTCTAAGAATACAATGAGTTTGTATGATAGAGCAGTTTAGCTGAATTAAGCATTGCAGAGAAACTATGAGGCTTCTGCAATGATGACAGATAGGTGCTATTACAAGTATAACATCCACACGTGTCTGGGTATTTAGTTAACATTTTCAGAACCACCTTCATCCTCAACCTTTATATGAAGAAACCATTTGAAAATAGCTGCAGGAAAGCAAACGCTTTTAAGGTCTTGCAGGTATTCTTAGTATTTATAGCATATAAAGTTATCAGAAACCATCACGTATACATGCATCTGCTCATGTATATACTGTGTTATTTAAAAACTATTAAATCCCATTTTAAATTAAAGGGGAGAAGAATGCAGTGTATGTAGTGAAACTCATGGGAGGCACTTAGGAAATATTTTTTCTAAGAGATATCCTATCAGTTTTAAAACTACTTTGCAGCCTTTACTTTGGTCATCTCAGCAAATTAAATGCTTATTGCCACTTGGACTAACTTCCTCTCTAAAGCCAGCACTCATTAAAAAAAATCTACTGAAATTCAGTAGACTACTCAGGTAATCTGAAACTAAGATGCTACACTACCCAGTCCAAAGCAGTACCCAAACCAAACCTGGCAGAGCTTTTTTTTTTTTTTCCCTTCCTGAAGAGGCAAAAATAGCTTTTCTAGTTTCCAAAAATGGGCTTTTATCCACCAGTCACAAGCACATTTTGCTTTACAGCCTGATTTTAAGAAAAGTTTTTCTTCCAATTTATTTTAAAGGGAAATTTCTTTCTCACCTTTTGCTTTCTTCACTTCTCTCTCTTTGTACCTTTGAACTAAGATTTCTGTGTGTGCAGACTCCTCTTGTCCTGAAGACGAGCACTGATCTGCAGCTGTGAGAGCTGCCAATCTGTCAGATTAAACTGATACCAAGGAAGCCAAGAACTCTACTCCCAAAAGACTCAACAAAAAGAAATGGATAAAAGCAGGTGCAGCAAGGACGATCAATATGACTCTGCACTGGGAGAAAAAACAAAGGGAAGCAAACCCAAAATGCCTAGTGTGCCTGTCTCCTGGCTTCAGGGGAGAGGCAGGCTCAGCCGCAGCTCGGTGGCTCTTTGGGAGTGTCACTGTACTGCTGGGAGGGTGGCTGGTGATGGCTACCTCAAACATGGATGAGAGCCGGGGCTGCATGGAGGAGCTGAAGACATTTCATTGCTCATAGTCTTCCAGTTTTAGGATTTCAGACTCCAAAGCAGGGAGTCTGGACTGCAAACAACAGCAAACATACTCTGTTTTCTGCACACAGTTTTAACAAAATCTGTTTTAAACAGTTAAATTTTTTCACCAGTATTTGGGACAACTTCCCATCTCCAAAGTGAAAATATCAAACAATCATATAATTCTGTTTACCCTACAAGGCTAAAGCTTTCAGAGATCACATCCCTCTGGTGCTTCTGTTGTTTCACCTCATTCTGAGATGCCAACAGATGGTATATTTTTATTTCAAAGACATTTCTAAAGGATGTTTTGGTTTGAAGATTTATTCCTTGAACCACTGTGGGGAGGATTGCAAGGAAATACCGTTGTCATTTTTCCAAGATATGTGTATTACAGACTGGCCAATTTTCTTTCAGCCATTGAAAATTATCCTCTTGATTAAGTCAAAATATTCCCTAGTCTCCCCTTAAAATTATTTCTATAATATCCTACTTGCAGGATACACTTCAGGACAGATATTTACAGGAGAAGCAACTATTAGTGCAATGTATTGGAAGACCCAATTATGTGCACATCCATGGATGTTTAGTAATATTCTCTTTGAGGATTTTTCGCTGAATGTTTTGGAGGGAAGTTAGTTCTGTCCATTTCCCAGGAGAAGCTTTAATTTCCCCTAAATACTTCTGTCTACTAGAGAAAATAAAATAAAATAAATAAAATAAATCATTTTAGTATGCTTTAATAAAATCACTTCATTTGAATCTGCCAGAGCCCCTTGACAGAGCTTTGGTCAGTATGGTGTGCCACGGCACGGTCAGGCTGTGCGCTGCCTCGTTTTCTTTGGCACAGACTAGCACTGGTGGGTCTTACACTACGGGAAGATTTGTGACTCCTTTTAAAAAAATCTTTTTGCTTAGTTTTTTGTAACATGCTTTCAATAACTTTATTTCTTTAACATTTTAACCTTTCAAAAAATATCTTTTTTTCCTCCTAGAATAGAAAAAAATTAGTCAAATGCTTGTACATTTCCAGATACAAACCATAACTCACTCTCCGTAGCTGTTACATCAGAACTAGACAACTTCCAATTCTTTAGTAATAAAGACATAGCTGTTAAACTGATTATAAGCAAGTTTTCTTCCTTTACATCTATTAGCTTTACATTACCATAATTATGATTATGTAGAGCCCTTGCTTGGGACTTCAGCCCCACCATACTGCACATGAAAAGAGCAAGATTTTTTCTTCACATTGAAGAGCAAAGAGTTTTCAAGAGCAGAAAATATTATATCCACTCATAGAATCCTCAAGTACGCATCCTTGGATTTGCCTCTAGCTTTGCAAAAATGTTGCATACCACTATTGGCCTTTTCTACCCTCTTTCTCAACTGACTATGGCAAAAGATCTTGCACCTCACATTTTTCTCTTGATATATAGTTTTAATATGAGCTCACAATCTATAAATCCAGTCATAATCAAAGTCTCAGGTAAAGAAGATCAGCCAGAGCAACCCACTGATACCTGGTTTTCAGAAAAACTTCAGGGTAGCAACACAGTCTGGTGAAAAGACTCCCCAGCCACAGAAATTAAGACAGCTTTGCCAGAGATTTATCTCCATTAGTGTAGCCAAAATGTACTATGCCTTAGCTCAGGAGGACTATTTTCCACCTTCCATCTACCCAACATGGCCTCAGCTATATAAGGTACAGGTTTTTCTAGATATGGATACCTCTTCCTCAAGGCAGAGGATTGTTTGCTCCTAGTACAAACAATCCTTTTATAGAGGTACCTTTGACAGAGCTTTTGGGGCACTACGTCAGCTCAAACTCAGTTAAGACAAGATGTGGCATCTCCCACCCCATTACTGGATACTGGCTTGGTTTCCTTAAGTCCTTACAGCATTGTTACAACATGCAAATATGGGCCTGGGGAACAGGGTGGGTTTGAAGGAGACTCAGACTTGCTGTCTCAGCATTTCTAACCCTATTTACCATAAAGGAGAGAGAAACTGATTTTAATGAGAACACTTAATGCCCAAACTGTCACAAGTGCTAATGTTTAACTATCTTACTATATTATTAAGAATTTACTCTGTTTTGAAACCACAGTTGGACATTCTCAGAAGATGTATCACCTTTATTAAAAGGAAGACAGATGCAGAAACCAAACTAGCAAATTAAATTTAATTTGTCACTGATATGTTAGTATAGTAGCAAATACCTAACTTGTGTCTTCTGCTGCCTGCACTATGACTTGGAAGAGGTAGAGCTTTTTAATGTGTTGAAGATGTTTTTTGTTTTAGTTTTCCCTTGGCCTGTGGCACAGGGATTTGTTACTGTAGGAGCTGATTCATATCAGCATAAAAGAGCATTTATACAGTATGGTGAAATAGGAGAGCTGGATTTAAAAAATAAAAAAAAAAAAATCACAAAAGCAGAACTGGCCTTGGAAATATTAATGTTGCCACATTAGCAAGGGTATTTATACACCAAGCATAAAAAACTCCCTAATGAGCCAAATGCTTCTCTGTGTCTTGAATGCCCAGCAAAGAAGCACCACTTCTGCTCTAATTTTTAAGGTCTCTGGTTTCCAGTTCCTTGTTTTGAACAGATATCACACAAGACTACATCACTGGACAAAAATGTGCCTCAAATATAATTTTAATTTTGTGGTCAATCTTCACTTTTTTCATATGTTCTCCATCTCACAGAACTCATTTCCCCAGCTTGGTACTGGAGACTGCCTGTCTGTAATGAGGCTCAGCCTTCAAAATGTCAAACATAATGAAAAAGAAAAAAGCCGTAACGAAATCAGCCGTAGGGACTTGAGAGAGCCTTCTGGCTAAACTTCAGTGAGTCTGCTGGCTCTCCAGCTATAGAGACAAATAGGATCTCTGCCTACATCAGAAGGGCTATTCAACACTGCCACAGGAGAGAATAACCTGAGCTGACAGTACATACACAGCAGAGAGGACTGTATCTCCAGGTTACTGTCACAAAATGAGCAATACCAGCTTGTCAAGCTTGGAATAAAAATAAGTTAGAGCCCAAACCATGAAAATTATGCTGCAGAAGAGCAGGTGTTTCTGGCTTGGGCATTAGAGCCAACCTACATAAAAATAAAAAGAAAAAACAGAATTCTCCCCACAAAAAAGTTTGTGCAGGTTCTGTAAATTTTCTTCTGCCCCCTTTCTCTCTCTCTCCAGAGACACACACAAAAGAGACAGTTAAAAAGAATCACTCACAGCCTGGTCCTTTGCTGGTATTAGGCTTCACCATCCTGGGGCCGAGTAGCCCAGGTTGCTGAGAGCTGGGGCAGGTGATGGGAAGCCAGGAGACACCACATGTCCCACATGACCACTGCTTCTGCTTCAGGACTGGCAGGCCACTCCATGGGCTCCCTGAAGAACGGTGCTGCCATCCAGCTGGAAAGTAGGATATATAGAGCCCAGTTTACAGGTTTGCACAGACATATAGGACAGAGAATGAACGGGTAATAATATCTTGTAAGAGATGCTGAGAACTTGACAGTCGATACTGGTGGTACCTAGGCTGACTGCAAAACCTCCCACCTTCTCAGTTCTATAGAACATGAACAAGTCCAGGATAAAGTCTTACGCTTGTTAGCCTCAAGCAGGTGTTTTTGAAGAGAGTTGAAGCAAACAGTATGGTGTGGTTACTTTTCTTTCCATCACTTTGTTCATACCTGTGTGCCACGAACAAAAATGCAAATGGAAAGGAAATGGCTCATTAATGAACACGCTTATGATTGGAGCAGAACATTGAAGATTATCCAGCAGTACAATCAGCTTTAAATACCAACGAGAATCTTGTCAGCTCCAGTACAGAATGGCCTTGTGTGAGTGCCATGGTGTTTAATACATACAGATCAATTCATTAAGCCAAAATTGGGTACTGTGTTGAACAGAAAGCGTTTGAGAGGAGGACAAGCTGATGAGCTGCACGGTTGCAAGAGACTTGAAGTACGAGCACAGAAGTGGGTCTGGCTGGTGACTGTGGCTCTGAAGGGTGACAACACAGCTGAACGCAGCAAAACACAGGCTGGCAGAAGGGAAGCCTGGTGATTAATAGGGTGTGATGCACACTTGACTGATTTTAGTATGTATTTAGTACACTTTTCACAAATGAATTATCTTAATTTTATATGATTCATCACTACATACAGCTTGATTTGAAGAGTATGATTTCTATTACTCATCACAAAGGAGGAATCTTTCTAAAGGAAAGCTAACTTTACATATAATCCATCATTTGCAATTAGCCCAGAATCTCCACCCTTTGCAGATATAACAAAAAAGGAAAGCTGCCTCTAACATCCTCCAGCATCAGCTAGAAGTGCTCAGCAGAGCCAACATCCCGACTCTTTGCTGGCTACATAACTGCCAACTGCTTGCTGGTGCAAAGTTAGCATGTGCTTATGAGTTAGCAAATAGAAACAATGCACTGAATTTAGTTCAAGTACTGTGCACAGACTTTCCAAGTAACTGGGAGCTGAGAAAGAATCCATTCATACACAAACCCCCTTGAAAGCCAAGCATTACGAAAGCCATCTACTAGCACTGTGTAAAATATCCACGTTTCCCTCCTGATGTTCCTGTACTCACTTAATGACCTGGATCAATGAATTGTAAGAAGTTGAACAGTGCTAACATTTAATTTTCTATAATAATAATAATTTTTTAAAAAAAGGAAAAAATACTGTAGATCAGTTGGCCTAGCACCTGTGGCAAGTGCCAGTAAAGCTGCTCCAGGGAAAGAAAGTGGTATTAATACTTGTCTAATTGTGAAAAGAGAAGTGCAAAGAAGTTCCCAGAATGATTCACTTTAACAAATAAAACAACAAAAAAGATAAAGTTAATATCACAGAAAAAGGGGAATAATTCTGAATGAGTCAATTACATTGATATTAAAACAGTCAATAAAGTAACTGCAGTTAAATCACAACTGACAGCTTGTCTGGTCTGAACTAAAATTGAGAAAATGCTGTGGTGGAGAGAGATAATCATTATTTTTAGCCGGAGTGTTCTCCCACAGCCTAGCAGTAAAGGTCTCATCCCAGTTTTGGATAGATGAAGACTGTGTGATACAGCAGGACTGGAACTGTGCCCACACCCAGATGAAAGGAGCGCTGCCCTGGCCAGAGCTGCAGCATGTACAAACACACCCGCACGCTGGCTGCCCTGCCAGGCAAGGGCTGGACAGACCAATGGGAGGTGGGGACAGGACTTCCCCACCACCTAGCCCTGTGGGTCTGGTTCACCGTGAGCAACCTGGGGGATCTCAGAGATACTCATTACTGCTGAACTCTACAATTCAAAGGGAAAGAAAAAGTGCCAATCTAATGGTAGTGAGTGCACAAGAGATGGATTTCTGGATTCAGCAAGGCTGAGATTTATTTCATGGACCTTTTTCCCATTAGAAAATAAATGTTCTCTAAGCTCTAGCATTTTCTGGGTATGCTGATGTTTTTCTGGGTACGCTGATATTTTAAACACCACTTCGGGAACCACTTAGAGCTGAGGTAATTCAGATGACAATAAAAATACACCTATTCATGCCAGATGAAGAGCTAGTCCCATAAACAACAACAAGCTAGATTACTGCTCGCGGTGAATTCTGTAGTCAGTGGGTATATTTAAAATATTAAGAATAAAATGGTGATTATTTTTTTCAATAATTAAAACCATAATGGATATTTTTGCTGCTGTTGCTTGCATTTGCTCCTGAAACAAGTAAACAGCTAGTGCTTGATCCTCCATTAAAGAACAAAACAAGAAACTAGAAAGCTTTTCATGCTGTAGTGAAAGAGTTGCAAGCAGTTTCTTATTATTAAAAAATTATACAGTTTAATATGCAATGTTTTTCCCCTGACAGTAATTAAGCCCAGAGAGACCACAGATAGCTTCTAATGCATGATAGTACTAGCAACTGTACAAAAATGAAAGAAAAAAGGTGATTTTACTGTTTATGAGATACACTACAGTTTATTAATGATGTCAAAGGTGATCAAGTCCAAGCAATGTCACGCTCTACTAGTAGTCAAACACCTCCACTTTACAGAGTTGTTGCAAACCTTACTTTCAAATAACGTGTCCCTAGAATATTTCAAATGTTTATACTGTAAAGTGGTAACAGCCACCTCTTCAGGCGACCTGCCAGTGTCTTCAACACTGCTTTGCAATAAATTTTTATATTAGCTAATCAAAGCCTTTCCTGAATGAATTGTTGATGTATTGATCTCAGGATGGTTTTACCTGAATCCAGTTCAATGGTTTTAATTTCATTTAGCATATGATGTTAATAGATGTGAATGTTCAGAAGTTAACAGATTTTGTTACTTGTAGGGAAAAATGAAAAAGTCCTTTAAAATGAAGGAAAACAGTAAGGAGGAAAGTAACTTTCCTGTTTGAAAATAGTTATTTCCAAGTGGGAAAAAGATTAATAGATACATTTATATGCATTTTTTTAAAGGTTCTCAGAGAAGAATGAGGTTCAGGTTAAAAGCAGGTGAAAAACATGAAGAATGTTCCTATTTTCAGAGCAATATTTCTTATTTTTTCTTGTATGAATCACCAGAACTATGGTCTGTCAAACTGGCCTATAATTTTGAGAAATCAGCCTTCATATTCATCATTTCCCTGCTGTAATGGGAGTTACTCCTGATTCTTACTGGTTAAAGATCATGGCAACTCCTGCTGGTCATTATTACTGTGCAATGGCAGTAATGAAATGAGTAACTACTCATTCTATGATATAAACATGTTAATTGTAAAATTCATTTGCAGCTCAGGAGAAATTAAACAAATATGAATGACAGAGTGACAGGAAAAGGAATGGAAAATAGTTGAAGTGAAAATTTGCTGAGACGGATCTTTTCAAGACTTAAGGTTTTCAAACTGATGTTTGTTTTTGGTTTTTTTTTTGTAAATCTGAGACAGCCCACCAGTAACTCATGCTCAGTAAAGATGCCCCAAAGGACTTCACTGCTAGCATAGATGGTGAAATATATGTCATCATTCTTATCAAGAACCAAAACTGATTTCTTTCATGTCATATAATCATGATGAAGAAAGAAAATAGAAAAAATAGAAAAGAGAAGTTATTTAATGTGCAACAACATCTGTGACATACATACCAACACTAGCAATTTCATTAGCAGCAGTGATATTTCAGATTGGACAGACTGCAGTATTCGTCCATCTACTTCAGATGCAGATGGCTAAGCCCTCAAATCCCAGTGACTGTGCCTCCGTCTCCAATAACGGCTGTAGTAATCTCATGGTAAACTCTTCCACCAGTCAGCTATCTCCTTACTATACAGTGTAAGATTCACCCTGGGAATAGGTTTGCTGACTTCAACTTCTAGGCAGGCCTTTGCATGTCAGGCGAAGGAGCATTTGAGTTATCTCCTGCTTCGGGTGGTGCTCCCCTATGAAGGTCAAGGTATCTCTTCATCCACTGTATGATAATGTGTGTTTAAACTGATTTTTAGATATGCATTTTCTATATCAGCGAGGTATATATCCTGAGCCCTGTGTTCAGTGTGCATTTTTTCCTATTTTTTAAATGAAAATTAATATACTCATTTTTAATGAAAATTCACCTACCATTGTTTTTATTGTAAATTGCTGTAGAGTTTGTTGGCATCACAAAATCAACAGCAGCAATAACAAAAAGAGTACTGAATAAATTTATTTTGAAAGCACTCTGGAATATAAATGCCAAACATTTGGGGCTTATCTACAGCAGGTAGGGAACGTCACACTGAAAAATATAACAGATGTTTGATTGCATATAACCATGGATAAGAAAAAAAGATACTGTATTATTATCAGTTTAATTTACTGTTTTCACAGATATCTGCATTACATTTCAAGATTTCCAAAGATTTTCTGAATAAAAATTTCTTTTTTCTATGCTCTGAAATATATATCTTTGTTACTGCTATTGAAAAAGAATGTTCTCTCTGTGGAACTGCTTAGTCATAAATTCCTTATACATTCTATTCTAATTTTTTTGTCTTTACCCACTGCACACAAACAGCAACCAAAAAGATCAACAGAGGGTTTTTTGGAAGAGATTTACTAAATCTGTAAATTAGACAGATCTGTGAGCTGTATGGTTCCCTTACTATTTAAACTGCAATGCATAAGGGGAAATATACCTGGTGTGTCACACAGCCTTACATACCCGCTGGAGGGACACACGAGTTATAAACGCTGGGGGCAGCAGGTGATAGTAGCCTGGACCTACACTGGAAATGCCTTCCACAAAATTGGGGCAATGAAGTATGAAAGAAGTGTACTTAGAAAAGCTCAGTCAAGAACAAATCTCTCAAATTTCAGCTCTGGGTGTAAACATCAGTATTTTAAGTTAAACATTTCCAAAATGAATTTCACCTACTTTTTAAGTAGTTCATTTTGTCAGTGCAATTTGATTAGGTCTTAAATGCGCTGCAAAACCTGTACATGACATTTTAAAAATATTTGTGTGACCTTTTCCAGGAAAAGTATACCTAAGAATAGTTTCCTGTACATAGTGTAATACTGCCTACAAAGTAGGTTTATAAAAAAAGCTGGTCAGCATTTCTTAATGAAAAATCCTACTTTAATGTACTCTTCTTTTTTTCCTCTTTTTAAATTACTTCTTTTTGTTTGTTTTTGTCGTTTGTTTTGTTTTTCTGAACAGCAGCAACACATCTGACAGCAACACAGGTATTTCAGCCCTTGCAAGAGGATCTTCAGTAGGCACAGTATAATGTCTGTTAATTGCCCAGCTTAGCGTATTGTCCTGCTTTAGTATTCCTGTTTCAATATTTGCTGGAAAAGAGGAGGGTTTAGCTTGTTAGAGGCTGGGGGAGGAAATTAATATTCAGGTGGGAAAAGAAAGAAGCTGCTTAGAAAATCTGAACAATTCTCTATCCTTATTTATCTTCAGCTGTATCTGTATTTAAATGCTTTTAGCCCATAATAACACTAATTGATTTCCTGACCTGCTCAGCTCAATGGGGAAAGAGATGAAACACTTTCCAAGAAAGGAAGAGTGTCAGCAGACCTGCTTAATAAAATGGGGGGGAGTGCTATGAGAGTTTGAACTGCTGAGTGAACTTCCTAAAATATTAACCTTTGTTGTCAATGCAACAAAGAAAGGTAATTCAAGAAACAATGCAACATGGAGGGAAAACCTGCTTTTTGTATCTCACAGCTATAATATTAAAAGTATTTCTTATTCACCAGGTGGGGAGCACAGGCTGCCTATCTAGGTACCTGCCACATATAGTAGTACCCTGAGTGTCACAAAATTCAAGTTTTCTCCATACATTTTTTAATTTTTCTTCTCAGTCAGGAATGTCTCAGTGACTCTGAGAGGTAATTAGGTTGCATTCCTGTTATCCTAAGTAAGGCAATCAATACTAATTCACTTAGCTTTATTTTATAAGTGGCTAAAGAGATGTAACATCAGCCTCCAAAAAAGGAGAACACTTCCTTCGCATGTAAGAATACTAATAAGAATTGGCTGAAGGTAATCACCCAGCAAGATGTTTGCTGAAGAAAATTAATTATTAATCAGGAGCTTGCTCATTTTAAAATGTTTGACAGTTTTAAAATACAGGAAAAATATAGCCTGGAGAGTCCAGACCCTACTGAAGTCATAAGAAAATAAAGGAATATAGCACAGATTTTGCAACCTGAAACAGATAATGAAGAGAAACTTCTCAAACTCCAAAGAATTTTAAATCCACTTTGCAAAGTGGGCTTTTCTCAATTGAACACCTGAAACTAAACTTTGGGCTCAGATATACTGCTATGGAATAAGCATGTTACAGAGAGAAGGATACAGAGGAAAAATCCTTCAGTGATAGCATGAGAGTTGGATTCTGACCCCCTATACAGATAGACAAGAAACAAATCAGTTAACTTGGGAAATACACTTGACAGGTTACACACTTTATTTCCTTGGTTACTTCTTTGAGGATCTCAAAGGGCTGAGCTCTTAATACTGAATAATTTTTCATGGAGACTCTTTGTAGCTGGTACAAGGATCACCAAGAGAGAAACATGAATCACAGGAGAGGGTAATGTCTTTCATCTCCAGTCTCTGAGTTAGGAATAAACTTATTTCTAAATTCATCAGTTTGCTTATCTGTAAAGCAAATTCTTTTAGCTTGAATATCATAGAATCATATCTTCTAAAAGCAAACTCCTCTACTGCTTCAGCCGGTGACACCAGTAGTTGGTCCCCAAAGAACTACAGACCAATTCAAGCTATCATTTTCAGGCTATTTTGCTTGGCATTCAGCAACAGCTTGCTTTCAGCAATGTCCATTTCTGTCCCATCTGTGTCCCCCTCACCTTTAAAGCTGCTCTACAATATTCTGTCATCAAAGCCCATAATTTTTAGTTTTGTCAAGGAGTGAGTGTTTTACACAGAGGTTTCAGTTGACTTAAACTATCGTGTTCCCCAGAAAAAGAAATCAATACCCATTTAATATTTAAGCAGCATACAAGCAACAATTGAGCTCTAGATGTGGCAGCAGTGTTCTCACTACAGAGAATTTTTGAAACTCATAATGCTAGAACTAGCAAGGTATTAGCACATATTATGCTTATCTCTATTTGAGGACCAAGCATCTCACTTACAGGATAAATGCTGTTTAATGATTCCTTCAAATGTTTCTTTTTTTCCCACTGAGTGTATCTTATTTTGGTCTGGATAAAGATGATTTGGGGCAGATCATCAACAATATGGCTTTAAGAGAAAGACAACTCAGCCAAGCAAAGACTAAGTGGCAAGTGCTTCAATTACCTCTTCCAGTAAAGAGGATTATTTTTTGTCAATTAATCCCCAGCAGGTGATCCGTATCTGTTTTGTTCCCACAGGATACATTTTGCTGTGGGCCAGCTCCTGAAAGTACCTTTCATGACTCTGCTGAAACAGAGCACTTAAGAGAGTTTATGTGCCAACCGACTAAATGCAGCAAGATGGTATGGACAGGTTGGGAGTTCAGCACTAAGAAACCACATACGACATAATATAATCTGTATATAGAGAGAGAGGCTATATACAATATGCCTTCACACACAGATATGTCCTTTGATTATATATTATTCCTTTCTGAAATCTTTAACATCATGGACAAATTTGACAGAAAGGACATCTTTTCACATTGATACAGGAAAGCTTAAAAGCAAAATAATCCCTACTTTATATTTTATAAGCAGTGTGTACTGCTTCACTTACAATAGTGAACACATTCTTAAATTTTAAGGGAAAACAATATAATATTTATTCCAAGTCTTAAGAAGGAGTAAAAAACCTGAAATAAGTATTGTCTAGAGAGATAAAGAGTGTGGGTCCTTATAATCCTCATCTTGCCTTTTTATCCTGGAAAAATGTACTTATTCTGTTGCAGATAGTTGGCTGCTCCATAAACATCACCAACCTGTTTGGTGACTGTGTGAAATGATCAGTAATGTCCGAGTTTGCAAGCAATGCCATGAATGCAATGAAGATATTCCTGCAACACAACATACTAATCAGTTGGCATTGTCCTTTCCTGGGTGATAATTCTATTTTCCTGTAGTCTCCTTGTGGTAAAGACCTACTGAATTGAGAGTAAAGAAAAAAAGTCAACTAGTATTCCTTGATGATTTCTTCAGGTCTCTTCAATTTGTTTTTTCTGTAATTTCTCACTACCTAGCTACTTGGGAATGAGCTACTCAGAGCATGTTCTCCAAGATGCACACTGTTTGGTATTTGCCTAGGAGAACACCCCACCTTTAGTTCTTATACACTCTTGTTTTTTAAACTCGCTTGCTCACTTTGAGCAAGTATTTGTCAGCCCTGAGCAGCTCCAGAACTGATGGTGTTACTCATGATCTGCAGAGGATTGGGCACTCCCTACTGACTCTGCAATGGGATGGATTTTCCCAGATCCAGGAGCAATTCCAGTGATTCCTCTGGGCCTCTAGGGTGGGCTATAATCTTCCAAGGTAGTTGATATGGCAGCTTTATTTAGCATTTACAGAAGCTGAAAAAAAGGTAGGTATCAGCAGTCTTTTACATAAGCAAATACCCAGTGACAAATAGCTCCTGGTAGTATCCAGCCTCCAACAGACATTCTTCAAGGAAGACAAGCCTGACAGGTCATCTTTAACCTGGTATCAATCAATAGAAGAGCAACAGCAGCTAATCACACACTTTACTGGAAAACCCCAGGAACAACATTTGGAGAATCAGGGGGACCCAATAGCTAAAATGCTTTGTCAAGAATCAGAAATCTTCTGCTCACAGGTACTGTTTGTCTTACACCCTTTCTGTGCATGCCAGTGTATGATGGGAATAACAATGCTGTATGCAAAGCCATAAGCACCTCTAAGAAGGAAAGCCCTGAGTGCAGCTGTTTGGTATCTTGAGTAATACACTCCAATTTCCAGCTATCCCAGATGTAGGAAACAGAGCTACAGACCCAATTTTATGTTTCTTGTGACTTTGGCTGCTCTGCAATAAAAACAGATTAGATGAGGAATACCAATAAGAATTTGTTTCCTTGATAACAATGCCTGCTCTCCCCCCAGGATTTAAGGGAAGTTACTTCTGAGTGTGTGTCTGTGTATTATATCTGTGCCAGCAGGAAATGGGGACTGACTGCTACTTGCACTAGGTCTAAGCAGGGATGAGGATTTGAGTACTAATGAGTAATCTGGAGTATGCTGAGCATCTGCCTCTGCTGCTGAACTATGTAGACTACCAGCTTTCAAAACTACATGTAAAGAAAGAGCAATGTCCCAGATTTATAGTTTTTTTTAAAAAAGGACACTATGGCAGCTGACTGTATATCTCTCCTCTGAACATTTTTGTGTCTCTAAGCATTCAGTACCTGTACTCATGATATTATAAGCAGAAATATTTCCTCTAGGCACTTGCTGCCTCAAGAGACACAAGTGAAAGATATTTGCAAGGATGATGATCTATGGTACTTTTTTATTTTATTTTTTTTTCAAATTTAGAGCATGACTTACCTAAATAAACCTTCTCCCTTTGCTGCAGTGTTATAAAGTTGTCTAAGCACAGCTTGGGAAATGCATTTTTGAGCTAACACTTGGATCTCTACACTCTACTGCATTAAGACACCAACACACACAAACCTGCAGTTTATAATGAGTAATGGATGCATTATGTTAAGGATAGCTAGCCTCAAGGGTGTTATATTGGCAATCTACTCCATGTGGTATTTTTGCTCAGAGCTCTCCACTACAGAGACTTACAAGTACTGTTTTCCAAGCAAAAATATGTTACTATCATGTTTACTGGTCAATTACTGCTAATGAATACAAATAACTTGCTTACTTAAAGTAATTATAAACCTCATGCCAAAACAAAAATTAAGTAAACACAACTCATTTCTTCAGTATTTCCCCACTGGCAAAACAATTAAATTACATTTCACAAGTTTAAAGTATGCTTAGCATACATTATTGATTTTATTATAATATCATTATTGATTAGTCGACAATTTTTAGGAGTTGCAAAGGCTTTCACCATCCCAGATTCTCACCATACCTGATTTAAAAGCAGATGAACATAAGAAAATGGTTTTACTTGAAACTTCCTTCATATCCTAACTAGCTGCAGAAGTATTTTGCAGATGTTTTCTTTTATACAGGTGTTTGCCAGCTTTGTCAGGAACAAAATAACAACAAGGAACCCAAACCTACCTCTTCACAGTGGGCAATTTTTTTTTTTCCTCTGACTGTGACAGCCTTTCCATAGTTACATGAAAGAAGAGATTTCTAACAGAGGGCTTCATTTCTGCAAGCCATTATTCTTTCTGTTTTACCATTAAATAAACTTCATGACCAGACCTGCTTTTTATACTGAAATGACCCTCTTCAGAAGTTTCTGAGTCCTTAGAATGCACAAAGCTGTGTACAAGAGGTTACATAAACTCCTGCCATAAACTCCTTCAGTGCTAAAAGAATGGTACAGCTGCATACATTTAACCTCTCCACATTTTCTTCTTTCTCAATGATTTAACTGCTGGGTCATCTAAATTATTAACTCCAGCTATATTCTTGTATTCAAACTTTAAATCAGAGTCTGGTGCCATTTGCACTTGGGTTGGATTTACTGCTGTTTGGATTTGTATTGTTGTATTTAGCCTTTCCAAAATAACTGTGGGTTTTCATGTTTCTGACATAACACAGACATTGAAATATCTTTTTTTCATCATCTCTCAAGTACGTCAACTAATCAGCATTTCTATTTCATGGTTACAGTCTCCTAGCAACAAAACTTTATCTTAAACTGACCCTTGTTGTTTTGGAGACCCTGTGCCCAAAGCATGTTACATCTCTTTTTTTTTTTTTTCAGATATACATAGCACTTTTCCCTGTTCACATTTTGAATACCTATCAGGTTTATGTTCATCATCTTGCTGGAAATAAAGTGTATTTTTATTTAGGAATATGTTAACATTTAGACTTTCACTACTCCTACATCTGTTTGTTCCCTTGCACATGATCCACAAGTCTGTCACTTAGCAAATGCTTCCCTAAAAGAAAAAACCCAAACAAAACAACAAAGAAAAATGGGTTTGGGTGCTCAAGTGCACTTTTCTGAGTGCCTTGCAGAGTGTACTCCCATGTCACAGCTGTCCCAACATTACAGGCCTGTGGGAAAAGGCTTATAAACTGCCCTATCTGGAGTATCATTTTCCTCTGGACAAGGGGTCTTTGCTCCTTGAGAGTTTGCAACCTCTGCTGCACCCAAGGACCAAGTGACCAAGGTGGGAGAGGAACACCCAAAGGAAAGCCTGATAATCACTGCACAAGGAAACAGCAGCAGTCAAAAGCTGCTTTGGGCACACCCCTCTATACCACAAGACTCTGTACACACACACTCACAGCCTCTGCCCGAGTTGCATGTGAAGGACCAATGCAGCTTAAACTGCCTTCTGGTCAAGTTCATGGTCCTTCTGAGACATGCTGACAGTGAAGTCAAACACTTATGAATTTGCAGAAGTGCAAAGACATCAAAATGTTTATTTAGGGGAGTCTGGTTCCAGCAGACTTCAGTGAATATGGCATATTCTGTGATATGTATGATTTGATACTGGCTTGCAATATCCCTTTGATTTTAATGGTGTGCCTGGAAACTTTTACATCATCACAGACATCTCTCTGTCCCTCCAGTTCCTTCAACTTCTTTTTTACTTGGTAGAGAGAAAGGCAAATCCACCTGCTTTGCATTCAGTGAGAAAAATCAGATGCTGAAGTGCTAAAGAGATGAGGAGGCTTTGCAAATATTGCCATTAGTGCAAAGGAAAAATGGGCAGGAACATCTGCCTCATGATAAGTCAGAGCAACCTACTTTACTTAATCATTTATAGCCCTGATTGCCAGGACTTCAGATCTTGTCAGTTCAGTCAGAAGTAGAAAATAGCTTTGACTGGCCTCTCTCACAGTCCAAGGCATATAGCACACACATGCTATTTAGTTGAGAGAAAAAAAAATAAATTAGCATTAGCTTCATTTGAATGCTGCACACACATACATATTTAGGCTTATAGATGTTTCCTGAGCCCTGTTTCTTCAGACTCTCATGGAAAAAAAATGTTGTTTGTGTAAAAGCTAGACAGATAATGTGAAAGACTTGTATGGTACCAACAAAGTGGCTTAGGTAGTCATGACAACCATGTCAGTGCTTATAAAACTTCCCTTCTTCATAATCTTTTTTGCGGTTTAGATAACACACATGTGAGCTGTAAAAAAACTAATATCTGATCTACAGCAATAAAAAGAAAAGTAAAATGTTCAACATCCAAAACAGTGGAAGCTGAGACACTGAGAATTGTTTGGTGTCATTCACAACGATAGTTTTGCCCAGTTTCTGTAGGGTTTCCCAAGTGTGTCCAGGCTTAAGAGATGCCAAAAGCCTTACTCCAGATTTGGAGGGTGGGGGGAGAAGCAGGAGAGGAGGAAGAGGGATAACACTGCTTTTAGAAGAAGAAGATCAGACAGTAAATACATATAAGCATATTATAAATGTATTAAAATTCTTATGTACTAATTATTTCCTTCAGCATCTGATACCAGTTCTGCTGTTCCATTCCCAACACAAGGGACACCTTCTGATTTAGTTCCCAGAAGCCATCCTTAGTTTAGCAAGAATCAACATCTATATTTTTCTTTTGATCTTCTATAGCCATTACTTTTTCATGTGTTTTTCAATGTTGAAATTTTAAATCCCTCTCAGTCTTATCATACACAGGTGGAAAACAAGGAACACCAGAAATAAATACCCATCTCTAGCCCAGAGAGGAGTGAATGGATTTGCTTCCAGCAAAAAAGGAATGATGGCCATCAGTAACACAAATCAACATCTTTCTAATCAAGCAATAAACTATAGAAAATTACACAGCTTTATATACACAACTCTGACAAGGAGTCTTGTGTTGCTTCAAAGGAAAAAAAAAGTTTGGCATCGAGACTCTTTTAATAACCAAATTTACTTTCATGCAGTAGTATTATAGTGAAGAAGTATCACTTACTGTAGAAAAAAATAAATAAGACTTTTCTTTTATAAGAAGATATCTGTGTTCAACACATTAATTTGATTTTCCTCCTCTCAGTTAAGAAGAATAATTCACCAAAATCCATAAGAATTGTCAAATAATATTATACTGAACTTACAAGATCTCCATCACCAGTCTTAGCTAAGAGCTCCATCTTCTGGGAAACAGCCCTTCAGTGGTCAGAGAGGGATGGGTTGACGGATTTTTGTGTCTCTTCTCCAGGATCACACAGCAAATATCTGGGTTTTATCAGAGGTGTTTATTGGTGCAGCATAGTTCATGTCAGAAATCAGTCTCCCATAAGCTGGTTTGTAGATGGCAGGACTGTTAGTGCAAAGAAGAGGGTCTGAGTAAATAGAGACTTACTAGCTTATCCACTGCAATACCAGCAACTCAAAAAAAAAAAAAAAAAAAGGAGAGTGGATTGTGCAGAAACTCAAGTTTGAGGCAGCTGAGTAACCCAAATCCATGATCAGGCTGGTGTAAAATACAAACACCATCTTTAGGATGATCTCTGCAACAAGCAAGTTCCATAGTTCACATGATGGAACATTGAAATGGCTCTAAATCACCAATATTACAAAATATAAAAGTATTTACCAAGTCTAACTAGGCATAGCAAATAGCTGAGAAGGCACCTTCTCCTATAGGCAAAGACTGGAAGTTAGCTATGGTTCTATGTACTGGAAAAAATTGGTTCATGGTTTGGGCTACTATGTTTAACAACATATATAAATAGCAGTGTTGGATGGAAGCTTTGTACTTCTTTTCAAGTCAAAAGCATCCACATAGTGAACTTTCTTGTTCCTATTAATCACAAATACTGTTATACAAAGGCTGTGCACTTGTGCCATAGACTAGTGGTGCTAAGGACACTCGTTAAGTAGAAATCAGTGACTTAAAGTTGTGTTATTTCATGAGATTAGATTCTGCTTCAGCCATGTACAATTGGACTGAAGCAAAATAAGCAAATAAATAGTAAGTCATCTTCTTATGAGCATTAACACCAATTGTTGAGAATCTTCTGTTACTTATATACAATATAGTTACTTTTAGTGGCAGACATTCAGTCCCTTTTATGTAGCTTTTAGTGTTAGACATTCAGTCATTTTTATGTGGCTTTCAACAGCACTGGGATAACTAGCTTCATCTTTAGATTCCTATCTACTTGCTCATTAGCTACAGAAAGAAGATCTTAAAATACCTTCAAGGGTAACTCATCTTATTAAATGTCTCCACATATTTTTTTTAAAGAAAATAATGGGTGTAGAACTAATACATTGAAAAGCGAGTTCCCTGGTTGATCCCAGGGATCTGTGCACTGTGCTCTGGAATGACCTATAGGGAAGAGGACTCCCATCAGGTGAATAATAATTCTTAGAGGATGCTTACGATAAAAACCTGTTTGTACCACCACCTAGTATCATTTAGAGGTGGGGGTTCTCTACGGATGCCAGTAAGAGTACATCTACTATTACTTCTGGGGTGTTTTAGTGGGGTTTGAGGGCTTGGGGGGTGGGGGGAGGTGTGTCTTAGGTTTTTTTGTGTTTTTTTCTTTAATGATACTGACTTCAAGACTTTGATGTGTAGTTTTATCACATTGATTTACATCATGGTGAAAAAAACCACAACAGTTGCTTGTAAAGCAAAGAACCTATCTGAAGATGTTAGGGTTTTTTTTTCTTCCTTCTTGCAGAACGTCTGCAGGTGGAACATAATGTCACCAGAGTGATTTAATCACAGGTAGCTTCTCATGATTTCTCTTCTTATTCTATATGAATTGAATGAATTGTGGTGTTCTCCTAAATAATATAGACTATTTTCTCTCAGATGAATCCAGAAGACAAATACTTCAAGAGCAACTATAAATCCTGGCTGGACTAAGACAGCCATAAAGAGAGGGTCTGTGATAGGTGTTGTCTTGAGTCCCTACTCAAAGCAAGAAATGAACAATAGAGCAACTTCACTCTACAAAGGGATTACCAGTCTCCATAAAATGCTTTCACTCTCTTTTTTTTGTCCCTCCCCATGTCTGCCTCTCTAGCTTAAATCTGACACTGATTCTATCTCTGTTTAGTTTAAAAGCTTTCATTCGTAGCTCCTACTCCAAACACTATTCTTAACTTTTGCTGAATTTGGTAGAATGCATCTAACTTTTGTGGCAGCTGGCACCAGCTTTAACACCTGCAAAATTCAGACATTCTGCCTTTCTGCAAGAGCTCTCTAGTTTTTCTTTTACCACAGCAATGACACTGTCCATGATCCCTAATGGAGCCTAATTCATTAAATCACATCTTTTTTCCCCACCATCTCTTTACCCAGTGGCTTCAAAAAGAGGGAGAGCAAAAGGGAGATCTACTTAGGTGCCTGCACAGACTTCCCTTCCTGTTTCTCCTCCTGATATTTAATTATGGGAAGGTCAGTCTCAGTGACTGTTCAGGAAGAATATGGAAGCTGCTCCCTCCATCCTGAGCTGTAGCAAGGGCAAGGAGGAAAAAGGCATCAAATATCTGCAAGCCCCCTTGGAAACTGCAGTCTGGCTCAAAATGCTTCTGGCTTGTCATTGTTGAGATGCATGCCAAGTTATGAGAAATTACCCTGGAGAGAAGAAGGAGGACAAGGGAGAAAAACAAGGGAAGGAGACACCCGGACAGCACAGGCTGTGTCTGAGTGCCAAAGAGACTCCCTTCAGTACTGCCTGTACTGGCTGAGACCTTGCCTCCCTCTGTGAGGTGCCAGGAGCCTGTTGTTCCTGCAGACAACACCAAGGCACAGCCATCTTTGTTCCAGAAATAGTTGCTTAGTAGTTGCAACAGGTTTGTTTCACCCAATGTCCTCCCTGCCTGCCATCACAGATGTACTTGGGAGACAAAACACCATCTTCATTTGCCATTTCTCACAAAGTCAAGTGCTGTGTCATGCAAGAGGCTCAAGTTTCTTTAAGCTTTCTCCACAAAGTCAGAGAGAGGTCAGCACTGTGTAGCTTGCCATCCAAGAATAACATTTTGCTGAGCTTTAATCAGTGAACTTGAAAAGATTTGCTGATCCAGACTATAAAATACAATTTTAGCTCCTCATCCATGGTGCAATCCATTCTTTGCAACACAGATCAACGGGGAAACCCCCACTCCAGCTCCAACAATGTGTATAAATAGCAAAACCTACTAACAAATACTTTATTTGTACTCCATAGCAATGCTAAAGCATTTTTGCCATTCCTAGAAGTCATATATTTGCAAGAGGAGGCAGCAGTTTGCTTTCTCTGTTTTTATCACCCATGTGGTTAAAGAAAATAAAGAAGAAGAAAAAAATATCCCCATTACTACTAGAGCAGTTGCATTACTGAGTTATAGGCTGAGTTGCAACGTTTTCCTGTACCTTTTTATGACACAACTTCTTGGACAATGCAACTCCTGAGTTGTTGCAGTTTATTTAACAGCCTGTGTAATGGTTGTTACAGTGCCACATAAATAGTGAACAGAAACAGCTTTTAAAAATGACAAATCACCCTGTTCCTAGGGATTTAGGGCAGAATTGTTTTCCTCTCTCAAAGGCAAAAATTACTTTAATTAACATTTTCTCTCTACTGGAACAGGTAATTTGTTCTTGGTTAAGTATAGATTATGGTCAAGGACAGTGTTACCCCCAGCATACAGCCATCACACACAGAGAGTCACATTTACAACAGTGTGTACCAGACGTGACTTTGAGTCTCACATTTTCCAGGGATTTCCCAAGGGAAATTTCCACTGACCCTGTACCTTCTTGAGCCATGTCTGTTCTCTGCCGAAAGAATTGCTCAGGGGCCTCCCAGCAAGCTTTGCTGCCTATTTTCTAGACAGTGTAAATGACTCGGAGCATACAGCAGCACTCAGCAGGAATGGGCTTAATGCTGCCAGGAGTAAGTGCCTGTATGTTCTGCACCGAACATTTCAGGATCAAATATTTGAGGAGAGCTGAGCCAATGCCCTGCTGAGAACAGCCATACCTTTTTTTCCCCACCAGCTCCTGCATCTCTTGTACTCAGCAGATGTCAAAAGTCAGGTGATCAGTTATGAAAAATAAAATATTTACCCTGCAACTGCAAGCTCTGCAAGGGCCTGAGTAGAAAATTGTAAAGTAAGAAATGAAAACTAAACTGGAAAAGGCGGTAAAGTATTGCTACTGTTGTGTCACACACACACCAAATGCCAGGGCTTTGCCGTGGGAAGCGCAAGGTGTCCTGTAATACCTCAGCAAAAATACCACATTGAGAAAAACAAAGGTGGCACCCCGTTGGCTTTAAGGTGTAGCTGACATATGGTGTACTTTGCCTCATCAGCGAGTCATTTTATTGCCTGGTTTTGCCTAGCTGTTCTTTTTTTCAGTGTGACTTCAGAAGAATGATAATTAATTTTAAAATAACCATGGTTTCCTTTTCAACCTTTGCAGACTAACATGAGAGGCCCATACTGAAGTACATCCACTAGTCAAATGTAATTAGGCACATTTTATTGCGTCCCTTTCCCAGCCTCTAAAAAGGGTTTTTCTCAGAGGATGGAAATGAAAGGTCCTACGTCACACATAGGCTATTATTTTTTTCATACCACAGCCTCTGACTTTCACATCCCACAGTGACAGGTTAAAGGCACACTTCTAGAGCTTTGTTTTATAGATACCACAGAGACGTGATGTAAGGGGAAAATCGAGGCATGGAGAGGCTACTTGGTCTACCCAAAAAAGCAGGAACTGAACAGAACAAAGTGCAAATTTTAAATATTCTGGCCCCAGTGCCCCGGTAGCTTACTTCCTCTGAATCTCTAAGCATCCGAAGGAATAAATTGTCTTCCAGTTTATTGAGGAAATACTTGACTTAACCTCTAATAGTGTAAGACATATATCCCATTGCATTGCTCCCATCAGGAAGATTTGCCTGACCAAAACCTGAAGTGTGTGAAATACTAACGTTTGGACTGGAAGTCCAAAAGCCCAAATGCTCCTGGCCATACCCTGACCAGTAGGAAATACCGGAGAATTCATACCTACAACACATTCTATAACACTGACATTCTATTGACAACTTCACAAAATCTAGGATCTCAAAATGCACAGGAATGCAACAGACCAGTTTATCTTTTTTTAAAGACTCCTAAGAAAATGAGCTCCCTAAACCACTGCCTTCTAAAACCAGGCATCAGGTTTACATTTTCTACCACTGCACACAGGTTCCTCAGTGGGAATTAAGAGAGGCCTGCACCGCAATCTGCAAACCCAAGATTAGGTATTTTGCAGGAGGCAGTGGTGCTTCCTATCCAAGAACTCAAGGTGGAGAGAGACATTGAGCAGGGGCTGCTTCTGAAAGAGAACACCAGGTGAACAAGGCACTGTACTGAATGACACCAGCAGCCATGGCAGAGTGCCTGAGTCACCTGTGCCCAAGGAAAACTCAGCAACTGGAGAAGACGATGTCTCCGCCAGGCTGATCAAAACAGGGGACATGCTGCTGCTACCACATGGGTAGCAAATTATTAGGAATGTGCATTGGAAATATCCTCATGCTTTTCACCCAATTCCTGCAATCCAGTAAACCATTTATGTACATTCTCTTAAAATATTTCTGGTGACCCATAAGCTACTTCTCACCTGAGACATTATACAATGAATGATAAAGCAGAGATGATGATCACACTAAAAAGTTCCTGAAAATTCCCCCGGTGCCACCCTGCAAGAGGTAGATGTTAAACAACTCTCCTTTCCTGCCTACAGAAAGACATGCCACTCTGACTTTAAATCACACCACAATCTGAGTTTTTAAGTCAGAGGTGCAGACAGGGTACTAACATTCCAGAAAGAGCTATGGCTGGGATCATACACTGCTCAGTACCTGGAACAAGATCTGGCATTTCCACTGCCAGCCTGTGTACAGTGGTCTGACAGCTCTCACTGCAACACCAGTGACTCTGCTCTAAAGGATTTGCTTGCAGGACCAGATGCTGTGCTATTTTATTAAGCAATATAGATTGAATCATGTACCTCTGAAACTGGTAAAAATGTTGTCACTGACTCTGAGGGCTACAGGGTCAGACTTCATATTCAGTGTCACATATAGATGGAATCTTGTCTTGCAACCATGCAAATCAAAATTAAGCTTTTCCCTTTCTCACCTCTCCCATTTCCCCCTAAAAATTGATGACTATAGAATGCTGACTCTAGAATTCAAAATACAGGTCTGTCATTGTCATCAGATAGTTTCTCTAATTTTTGTATTGTTGTTCTCTATCACTTAAGTTTATCAAAAGGCTATTTATAATCATTTGAGGCTGTTAGCAGGTTGGCATGACTGACTTACATAGGCTGCAGTGTAGGCATCCCTCTACAGTCATTAATATTACTCCATTTTGAGAGAACTTCAGCAAACACTGGCCCAAGTAATCCTATGCTTTTCCATAGCAATTTTGAAATTTTGAAATACCTGGAGCTAAATGGAAGAACTGTTAACTGTCTATCAGCAGAGCTCTTCTAGAATTAGAACAGCACCGCCATTCTTGCCATATCTCTGAGATAAACTATAGATTTACAATAAAAGTGCACAGTATTAGAAAGAAGAAAAGCAAAGACTTCATACCAAATGCTTGCTTTGGGGCTACTGAAGTTCTGCAGGCTCCATGAAGCTTAAATACCCACTGATCTTTGCAGATAAAAAAGTAGGCATTTTGTTTCAGGGGAAAATGCTCTCAGTGGCTATAAGTGATGCATTGGAGGAAAAAATTAATCATGCACACATGAATGCATTTCTTTAAAGGAAAAGGATGGCCATTGTACGACCCTAGCTCTGAGGCTCCTTTTGTACTCCACTAATGAAATGAAGAACAGAAATGCCTTTGGCTTTCTGAGAGTGGTGATGAGCTCACGTTGTCTCACAGCAGCTCTCAGGAGAGATTACCTGGCCACAGTCCCTTATATGTTATCCTCAGCATTTTCTCCCCTGCTTTTCCATTTTTTGAATGTACTGGATGTTTAAGTAAAGCTTGGGGAGAGTTTACTGCAGAGCTCCAGGTGTTTATTTGGGAATGTATTTGTGGCACTTCCCTTATAATGTTGCTGTGGAATCTAACCAATAACGGATACCAAACCCTTCTCAAAAAGTAGTGGCCAAAGGATCTGAAAGCCACTGCCACCACAATAATATTTGGAAAAGGGATGGAAAAAAGAAAGAACTTTGCAGTTTGGTCACATCTTCCTGCTTAGCATTCCTACCTGCTCACTACACCAAACTGAAGAGAAGCAGGAACCGTGTTTTACAATAAGGTGCTATAAATAAAGCACTTCCAAATACTGGCTGTTTCACTACTATTTTGTTTACATGCATCTGGAATGAAGCTAGTGAAGGTACTTTGTGCAAGCTGTTTACTTTCCACATAAACAAACCGCAGGGACATGCTCTGAAGGCTTCTGTAATTGGTGTTATTGCTATCCAATTCAACTTTTCAATGGGGAAGATAGTCTCACTTTTTGAAGGGAACACAATTTATGCAGTTTGTTTAGGAACCCTATCAAGCAGCCTCTGTATTCAGGGAAGTCAACTGGACTGTTGAAATTCTTTACTGAATTACTTCTGAATTACATGCCCCTTCTAGATGATTCTTTGGTGAATAATTCTGAACAACAGAACATTGTTGCAGTGGTTGGCCACTTGCAAACACTTCACAGTAGTGAAGAGTAGATCTGAAAAGTCAGCTTTCCCCAAAGCTTACTTGCTGAGTTCTGCTTAAAAGGAAGTACTTTGGGTTTGTGTGGTTGGTTGCACTCACTAAAGAGTCAACTAGGCTTTTAAGTTATTTTCACTCCTTATAGTGTTTTGGATGAAATTGAGGAGACATGGTACCATTGCTTTGACTTGCACACGACAACAATAAAACCAGAAAGATGAGTACGGAGTATGTTTCTCAGGTTACTATCTGCACTTACTGGGTATGATTATGACAAAGCATTTCCATCAGGAGAGCCCAATGTACCATGAGCTCAGTGCTGCAGGTTGTAGGATTTTGCAGGAATAAACCACAGCTATTCACAATAATCAAACCAAAATTCAGAACCCTCCAGTCTGTCTTATACAGAAGTGCTGAGGTCAGTTCCTCATGCCACAAACATGTATTAACTTGAGCAACATGAGGAAATACCCATGATCAATAATACAGATTTTATGGGTGCAAATCCAGAAACTCAGCAACAACAGACTGGCTGTACCTGAAGGAAAGAAGAAAGTGGAACATATACTTTTCATAAGTTAGTAAGAGATTCTCACTGGCATGAAAGTACATTACTTAACATCATGATTCACGTTAAGTCTTATGAAAGAGAAGGAAAAAAAAAAAGAAAAAGCTGTCCAACATTTTCATATTAGTGACCTAAAAGCTACAAAATGTCAAATATGAGCTCCATGATAACAACACACAAGAAATACAGATAACTTATTCAACTGAAAATTCAAAATCAAATGCTAATTTGTCTTTAAATAAATCATGATTACATACTATTAAGTCAATTTGCAAACCAAGCTTAAAAGATGCATAATTAACAAGACGTCTGTTACAAGTTTATCTGTAAGAAAATATTTTTAGCTCTTCTCCCTATCACCTTTTCTACATCATGTCAAACGTGCACTCCTTGACATCACCTCAAAGGCACTCTGCTCTTAGCCTACCTCCTGAGCTCCTTGAATTATAAAGTTGACTCATATCCTCTCCCAGACAACAGACCCAATCTTGAACACATACTGCTGCTCTCCATTTAACCACAAACCCCATACATATATATCCATAGGCCCACATCTAATACCCTTTGGGATGACAATGAGAAAAGCTGCTTTAGGTGCCCCTCTGATGATTGCCCTCAAAGATGAATAATAAAAATACAAGGCTTCTACATATGAGATACAAAAGAAAGCTTTTTGCTCTCAAACCAGCCAGGCACTGTTTGCTCAGCGTTTGCAGTAGTAAACAAAGACTTTTCTTTGAGATGGACCATTATTGGAGGACACTGGAAAAAAAAATATTTTACACTAATCCTTGAGTCAATGTCAGACAAGCAAGCTGCCATTGCTCAGCTAGAAAAGAGTAAAAGATGAGAAAGGCTATTGGACTAGTGAGGCTGGCTGTGCCAGGACATGCTTCCCCTCCTTCTTGTTCTTCTGGGAAACACACCCTGACTTTACAAGCAGCAGTGTCTCAATGGCAAATCCATCCCCTGAGGAAGAAACATGAATCTGCTGAAAAATGCAGGCTGAACCTCAGCAGCCACCTCATCCTACACCCTTCTCCTGAAAAATATCCCCACACCATTCCAAATACAGGCAAGGCCTGTGTTAGGAAAAGAGTCAATGGTTTGAAATAAGATGTAGCAGTTCTTGTTCTGAAGTCTGTCAGTGGGGGTGTAAACCCAGATTAATTTAACTGACTTCAGGGAAATCCTTGGAAAACACAAATGTAAGTAAAAAACCTAAGGATGGATGGGACAGTAATATGCTGCAATGCTGGAAGGGAAAAAAAAAAATAAAAATCTAGCAATATGAGTGACTGCTTTTTTTAAAACCCTGATGTAGAAAAGTACTTCAAAGAATGAACTCTCTATAAAACCTTCAAATGTGATCGTGTCTCATGAAAACCAGTACATATAAGATATACTTTATAATAGCCATGCTTTAAAGTGCAAGAGTAAAAGTTTTTCCTAGAATTGGCTTTAATCCTTCTTACTACTTTTCCTATTACAATAATCTACCATTTTCCAGCTGTTGTCATTTTAACCCCCTCCCTTTCTGGGGCTCATCCTATGCCTTCTCCTGAGCATTTCTTGATAACAGCACACTGGAAACTTATTTTTCCAGAAGATTTCTTATGCCTAAAAACTATCTCCCCACCCCAGTGGAAAACCAGAAGGACTCTGAAAGGGACTTGCTAAGCCCCTCCTTGCACATTGATGTCTGCCAAATATTTCTGAGAGCTGTTGAAATAAGTGTTGGTGGGCTGTGGGGCTCAGCAAGTCATACCAGGTGGCATGGGAAGAGCAGAAGATGGAGAAAGCTTTGAATATTGTGGAACCATGAACACCACCCAATTGCATGTACCAAGCCCACAATGAAGCTAACATACTTGTATCTCTTGCTCTGCAAAGGCTTTTGGAAACTTGAATGATTGCTATGGTTGTGGGAAAAGATGGAAAAAAAAAAACAAACCACAACCAAAAACCCATCCCAGGAAATCAAGTGACACTGGGTTAATGATACAAAGAGTGGCCTCCCTCCACTTCTGAGCTGAATGTGTCATGTTTGAAACTTATGCTCTTGTCACAGTGAAATTACACAGATGGTCAAGCCATCAATGACATACAATCTGATTAATCTTGATTTATCCTAGTAGAAATTAACCATGGGGTCCGGGTGACTTTTAACTCCCAAGATGTCCCAAGGCAGAACGGCTCCAGGACAGAATGGCTCTAGCAACTCCAGAAGCCCCATAGTGCTTCAATGTATGGCTTAAACTGAGTCTTAGCAGCATACAGCACTGATCTCATGCATGCAGGCTGTTCACAGGCTGATCAGAAACAGAAAAACTATTAATTGCAAGTTATTCACCCAATATGTAACCAGAGACACAATAAACTCCTGAGAAAGCTGCAGAGAAAATGAGTCCTCTGTAATTGAAGGATATATCTTTACATCTTTTACTGGAAAATATAATTCCCTACAGACACACAAACTCGATTTTAACAACAACTTTTTGTCATCTTGGCCCAGTTAGGCAACCTCCTCTCTCTGCAAAGTAAAGCCATCAGCTGTGTGCATATGTAATTTTTCTCTTAATTCTTAACAGTCTTGAAAGTCCTGTTCATGACTAATAATTAAAAGAACACAAGCTAAATAACATATGCCCTGTTTACAAACTAAACATTACAGCCACTCTCCTTGCTCTTATTACTGAAGTTCATTAAAGAAGTAAGACCTAAAATCAGCAAGTTTCCCTATGTTCCACTGTCTTCAGGATAAACAAGAGGTGATGAAAACGTGTGAAAAGTGCATTCATCAGATTGTTTTAAAAATCTATACTCGCCAAGAAGTTGTCACTACTACTGCTGTTCTGAGCCCAAATACTA
The DNA here is from genome assembly GCA_013399075.1 of Chloroceryle aenea. Lineage (NCBI taxonomy): Eukaryota > Metazoa > Chordata > Aves > Coraciiformes > Cerylidae > Chloroceryle > Chloroceryle aenea. The sequence goes on from VWZY01006902.1 coordinate 486,436, forward strand.
TAGAGTGTTTCCAAGAATCAGAATAATGAAGTGGACTTGAACTGGAAAAATTTAAGTGCCACAGTTCCATCAGAATTGAATTAAGTCAAAATAGGTCAGATGAACTATTGAGCAAGACACCAAAACACCAAGCTACCTGGAACTCTAAAAATGAAAGGACATGTTTTTCTCCCATCTGAAAACCCAAGGACCCTTTTTGCTTCCAGATAACTTTCAAAACCTCTTTGAAAGGGCAGTAACACTTTGGAGAAGGATGTTCCAGGCCTGGTATGGATGACCGCATGGGTGCAGCTTCCCTGCCATTTCTGTAGCTCGGTATAGTTCCAGCTTGCTGACTGAGAAAGCTACAGAAAGGATGTGTTCGTACCTTTCTCTCAAGCCTCCTCTACTTTCCTGACTGTCAAAATTAATATATATTAGATGTATCCACAGGAAAAGTCCCAATTATTTTCTGCTGCTGGCTTCCAGTCCTGGAAACCCAAGAGCTGCTGGAGCTTTGTGAGGTCCTGATGGCTCCTGTGCCCACATGCTGGCAGGACTATCATGCTTATGATAGCATCCTGACCATTACTGTGCTAGAGATTGGATTATGTTTTATGCGGCAGAAGTCCCACATTTCACCTGCTGGTAACTAAATCCCCTGACACATCCGCGTAGTTTTCATGTTCTTCAATTTATTCCTTACCATCTGCTAGTCAGGTGCTCCAACTAAATACAATTTTACTGTTCCAGTTCTTCTTGAAAAAAGCTACTTTGCCCTTTTGTAGCTTCTCTGATCTGCTCCAGAACATTTACCTGGCATGCGAACACTGAGCTTGTTATTTATAGTGGCTGCTCTGATTTAAGTGAATGCCACAGAAAAGTCAGTTCATCTTTGACTGGAGAAGAGAAAACCCAGGCAGCGCTCACACAGGCCATTGATCAAGTGTCAGATTCACCAAGTTTGAAACTGTATTTCCCCCCCCTCACTTGTTACTGAGCCAAGAAACACTCCTGGACATCATCCTTTCTCATTCAGATTTACTTTTGGAGCACAAAGAGATATCCTATTTACCTTTGGGAAAGAACTATCAACTGCTGCACCATCAAAGTTATCATTGCAACATATGGAACACTGACACATAAATTTAACCCTGTGGGGGACACACTCAGCTGGTTGGTGATATTCTTACTCCTTTGATTTCAGTGGCATGAGCTGCTAAGTCACATTCTTGCTGGAAGTATGTCCCAAAGAGCAGAACTGTGTCTCAGCTACAAGGAACACCTCTTAAGTCCTTTGTGGTTCATGGAGATTGCCCAGATGCAAAGCAGCAGATTTTGGGGCTGGCTGCAAATAAAGAACGTGACAGTGTTTTCTTAAAATACAGAGAAAAATCCTGTTTTCACATATGCTGCTCTCACCTTTGTGCCATGAGGAGGTTCTAGACTCAGACCACTGCAGATAAAGGTCTGATTGAAGAGACAGAGCAGGTCTTTAAGACCATCCACTGACGATCTTAATATTCAACATTTTTGAAAGGTGTTCATTCATGCTGCACTTCAGATACAGCATGAACTGAAAGCAACCAAAACATTAGCAACTTTCACAAGTCCTCTGACAAATCTGTAGGCTTCTCATGCAATTAATTTTCATGTACTCATTTCCATGCCATTGGCAAACTGACCCTAAAGCCCACCCAAGAATATTTATATTTTACATCTTTGCTTGTTATATTCACTTCAAGTGGTTCAAAATAACACTCCAAAAAACCACACATTCAAAATTACATCTTATGCCATCATCTAAAAACACTCTGCTAACCAATAAGGATTAGGGCCAGAAAGTTTTCTAATATGACATTTTTGTCTAAATGACATCACCTATCAATGTTTATCTATCAAACCTGGATGCACTTGAGCTGCTAGCTTAACGCACATAGGACATGGAATATGGTTCTGGGCACCAGCCTTGTAGGGAGTTGGGAATTAAAATTAGTAAGAAACCAAATGAAAATGAGGCTGTTAAACTCACTAGAACCAAGCAAGCATTCATTAAACAAGAGCATCTCGCTGTTGCCTGAAGAGCCCTTGATATACTTTTCCCACAAGCCTCTTTTATCACTAGCTGCTGCTTCATTTCCTGCTTGCTGTCCTGAATAGACTTTTCGTGGTGTAATGCAATAGTAGGAGAGTACAACCAAAAAGGTAAATCAAAAGCACATGACATAGATTGTAGTAACCTTTCCCTCATACCCCCATGTATAACAAATAACCTCTGCAAAGTTTGAAAGAAAAATTGTATTCTGCAGTTTAATTTTCTTTGTTGTTGTGATATTTTCTCAGTTAGAAAAAAAACCAATAGTCTCAGTTGCCATAGAAAACCATGCACCATCTCAGTTAGAAAATACCATAGTATTCCCAGGGTTTCAGAAGGGTACCTGGTTAATGGGGAATTTGGTTTTTGGCCTTCAGATCAGCATGCTGGATGCACACAGGAACAGCAGAATGGTGTCAGAAGTGGAGCATGATGCCAGACTTGGATGAACTGGGCACAGCAAACTTAGAGATACAAAAGCATAAAATTTTCAAATGGTGTTTTGTTCAAAGAGTTTTTGAAGCACAGTTTTTAATCCCAACAAATCTGCATAAAGGTGAGAGCTGGTACCTTCAAAATCATCTCATTACATTTTTGCAGCCCAGTGAGTCCTTTGGTATTTTCAAGAGATAGGATAGTGTATTCTAAAGAGGCTTTAATTTCTAAAAGAAAAAAAAAAAGGAAAAAAAAAGCTTTCACTGATATTTTTCAGGCTCTGAAGGTCTGCCATCAAGTTCAGTGAAGCACTGACATACTCCTATACTAAGTAACCTTTAAAAGATCTGTAAAATGGATGTTTTCTTTCAGAAAGGCATTTCTCAAAATTCAGAAATTCTTTCTAGCATACAGTGGAGAAGCAGACAAGACTTTAATGCCAAACTAATTTACAATCAACCTCTTTATGAAGTCCAGGTTTTGCAACATCCCTATGCAATGTCATTTGGGTTAAATCCACTCATCTACAATTTACCATGCGTGTCTCTACCTTTACTGAAAATATTTAAATAAAATTTGTTATTTAGGCAAATTGTTTGTTAAGCAGCAGTTGGAAACAAGTTGAGTTTTAAATTTTAATGCTATTTAAAAAAGCTCATTGCAACAGCAGCTTGTATTAGTGTGTCTAAGTGTACTTCATAAGGTGGAGATGAATTTATATAACCGAGATTAAGCACCTCTGGACAGTTGGACCACTTGCTATGAAAAACTGTATTCAACTCAACCAAAGTTAATGGAACTAATATAGCTATTGTGAGGGGCTGGAATATAGGGGGTCAATGTCTGCTCTTTGGCAGAGCCCAGGTGCTCCACTTCTTGCAACTCCCCAGACTGAAGATCCCACAGATGCAAAAGTGAATGTCCATGGAAATGTGTGAATACAGACATAAAAAGAGGTTACTTAGAAATGTAAACATATGGCTGAACTACATGAACTAGGGGCCTTATTAAACATGGTTTCCCTATCTCTTTCTCCCTACTAGAGTTGTACAGTCTGTCATGACAGCAGTTTGCGAACTTGGTTTCTCTGCAAGGGGATAATTAAAAATTTCTCTATATTAATTTGACCAGTTGGAAAACAATTTTGTATGTTTGTAAAATGGTGCGTGCTGACCCTTTTGTAGATCATGATTGTAAAAATCTTTGAGAATGCACAAGCACAATTGCTTTTACTATTATTAAATTATTCCCCAGACTGGATCATAAGATGCATAAATCTTATTTATAAACTGATGATGTGTGAGCAGAAATCTTGCAGTCTAGCTCATGGGCTTGCATGTGCAAAAGTGTTTCTTGAGAAAAAAAGGCCATGAGAGATTCAGAGGGACTTCTGCAAAAATGAGGATGCCTCATCCAAAATTTTGGTCTCAGAGACAGCGCTGTCAGCAAGTCAGCCATACACATATGGAAGTGGTCTCTGGGTGACAGATACCAGCAGGCAGGTGCGTGTAGCTTTGCTTAAAGATTTAATTAGTGTCTGCAATGCATCCAATTACACACTATTAATTTAAAGGTTGTTTGATTCCAGTATTAATTCAATGGCATTAAATGATTTTCAGAAGTATTTGTCTGGATATACATGCAACGTGAAAAGAATACAAAGCAAACATAACCTACTGTCTTCAGAAAGGCACACAGGTCTATCAGAACATTCATCCTGGTTTGTATGCAATTCAACAGCAAAAGATACCGGCTGGGAATTTCAAATTATGTGCAGGCAGCACTGACTCATGCAGTTCTGTGTTCAGGCAAAAGGGAGAGAAAATGGTCTGGAGGTTTTACAACAGCACTTCAGGTAAAGTTCAGTTAATATATTTCATCTTAAATTACTCAAACTCAAGGATCCATAAAATTCACTCCTAGAAGTTAATCTAATCTAGACTATACCCTGCTGCATGTTAATCATCCTGCCTATGTTGAATATGGTAAAAATAAATAAATCATTAGAAAGGATTAATTTCTTCATGGTAATGTAACACACTTTCCTCTGCCATGAAACAAGCAGAATATCAAAGAGCACCATTTATGTGCTTGAAGATGATGGAGGTGGGAATGCATGACAAAATTGCTGTATTAATGAAGCTGAATTATGCTTTAAGACTGTTAGCATAAAGACCTTAATTTGTCATTACAGTGAAATTCATTATGTAGACCTCTTGAAAACAGACTTTTCATATCAGGAAACATCTCTGGCCATTAAAAAATGGATCAAAAACATCTGGCTTACAAAAACTGCTCCAAAATAACTATTTTTACAACACCACTTAAGGACCTGGCTCCTATTTTTGGTATTTCTTGTTAAAAAAACCCTACAGCTTAGACGTAATGTGTACTCATGGATGCAAAGAGGTCTTTCTCACCCAGAAAGTCCCATGGCAATTAACGTGCTGAGTGCTCATGGAGAACCTGGTCTAAAGTCATCCAAAATTAACAAGTAGTTATGACAATGGCAGCTCCTAAGTGACACTGGGCTTTGTGATCAGATACATGTTATTTTGTAACAAGTTAAGTGATAAGTCCTTGCAGTACCATCATCTCTGCAGACCTTCTTTCTTAAAGTGATTTTAGGTGCCACACACAACCAATTGTATTCAGAGCTGTAATTGTAATTGTGCTGTAGGGAAGCATGGCCAGAGTCCACCTCTGCTGGGTGGAGCTCTGAGTTTACACCAGCAACCACAGGGTCATGGTTTCTAATTCTGCCATAGCTCAGAAGTCAGGTACTAGTGAACTCCTGAGGTGGAGTGGGGATGAGAAATGGAGAGGTGAAGAACAGACCAATAGATTGCAGAGGAGGAAAAGACAATGATAGTATATAATATCTAGTCTGCAGGAGCCTTTTGGATGAGGCCAGGAGGAGGTGTTGGGGCTATCTGTAATAGCATTTCCTCACCTTCCCCCCAGAAAAAGTTAAGAACAAATTTTAAATACTGAAATTTTTCAAAAAGATTTTTTATCCTTACAAAATAAAGTTAGCTATCTCTGAGTAGATGAAGATTTGGAAGAGAAAGGGTTTGCTGTTCTGTTTTGGGTTTTTTTCCCTGCCTTTCACAATGGAAACACTCCCACCTCCCCTTGCTCTTTCTTTTTTTTTTCCTGTTCCCTTTAAATAGAACCACACATTAATTTTAAAAGTATCTGTGACAAAAAGTTTACAAAAAAAGTCTCTGAGACAAGGTCTGAGCTACTCTAAGTAAGAATAGCCTACAGAAATCTAAGTTATGTCTATTTATACCAACACAAAACTAGGAGGAAATGTTATTTTCCCTTTTGTGTTATTAAATCAGATAATCCAAAAGGGTTTTGCTGAAGTGCAAAGTTCTTGTTATCCTTTTTGCACTATGCTGGCTGTACAGCACACCTGGAAATTAAATTTGAAGCTATCTCCTCCAACATCTATGCTGTGCAGAAGACAAAACAGGAGTATATGGTTTACCACTATTTTATCTAAAGTTAATTTACATAAAACAGAACCTCAACTGCTGCAAAATGCGGTAAGCACAAAAATCATCTCCCCCTATTAAATTCATACACTTTTCACAACAGAATTCCTTCCTCTTTTGATTTCATTTGTCTGATGTGCAAGAAAAATCAAGGTCTTAGCAAATATATTATAAACTGTGTATTGCTTAAGTAGCTTATAAATACCAGAATTTTCTTCTACGCACTCTCATATCTTTCTGACAAGTAATCAAGTTTGGAGATTATTTTCTAAAAAACAAACAAACCCAAACAAACAAAAAACACTTGAAAAACCCAACAACAAACTCCCCAAACAAAACAAAAATTGGACTTTATTCAAAACACTGATAAGTAGTTTTCCCAGTAAAAGTTTCTGGTGTCCTCTCAGCAGCACCTGAGTTTGAATATTTTGCACTGGGGACCTTGTCTGAGTTGCAGCAGTAGGTACCAAATTTTGGATTTCAATCTGCAGGCTATGTTTTCAGAAGAATTACGCCACAGAGGGAATTCCATGGGGAGCTCCAGTAAACCTGATAGAAAAGGGGCAAAGCCAAACCCCAAACGTGAAAATATTCCAAGTTCATGAGACTAATCTCAGCGTACTACTTGAATTCTGTAACTAAATTTAATCAGAGTTATCACTGAGGTTTTAAAATAATATTTATGGGATTTAATTATGTAGATGACTAAAATCTAATAACAAATTACACCCAGAGTCCTGAAGTGTGAGAAAACAGTTTGGGTTTATTTTAAGCAAACCACCTGCCTAACTGCCATCCCCTAACCAAAACTCCCCTACACCCAAACCAAACAAAAAGCACCAAAAACCCCTCCATAAAAATAAACACCCACCTCAAGTAACCAAAGGAAACAAAAGCCCAAACAATCCCACTGTAAACACCCCAACAGTTCTCTCCTTTTTTTTGTTACACACCTTATGCAGTCTTACCTAGAATAATTCATTTTATACTTCTCAGACTGAGCAAATAGCTGGTCCTAAAGAATATATTCAAAGCAGTAAGTAACTGTATGCCAAGTAACTGACTTCACTACTAGAGAAACTTGTGGGACATTTACTGAGTGCAAACTTTAGGTAATTTGCAGGGTGAAAGCCAATGTGTTATTATTAATAAATCAGCTAGAAAAGGTGGGTTTTTACACATGGTTAACGCAGTCCAGGAGGATGGGGGTTTCTATGCCTATCCTGTGTCATGTCCCGTCCCGTCCCCCCCATAGTAGAAAATAAGTGTGAAATAACCACAGAAACTGTTTTTCAAAATAAAGTATAAAAATGAACTTGCTATCTGCTTCATCTGTTTTTGTTACCCTGAATTATTGAAAGAAACCTCTTTCCTGAGCTAATCTCAACATGCTTTTATTAGCAATATTTGTCAACTGCCAATTTTCTCTGTATGCAAACCCAAGTTTATGAATGATGAATGAAACCAGAATGGGGTGAAACTCAGCAGTACAAGGTGTGAACTCCGGCTCAGGAAGAAGCAAAATTTTCAGATGGAAATCTATTTGAAGAACAACCAAGGTGATCTCAGACTGACTTTAAGATGCCATTCAGTGACAAAAAAAAAAAAAAAAAAAAAAAAAAAAAAAAAAAAGAAAAGTTTAATCTATGAGAATTATTTTCAACACTCAAGCTGTTGTACAAGGGCCTAATTACCTCATTTGAAATTCTGAACAGAGGCTACCAGAGCTGTATAAAAGTCCCAAACAAAAATTGGTTTGAAAAAGATTATGAAGGGTAATTAGAAAACAGAAGGAAACTGGGAACTGAGAGACTTATGTTTGATGAGCCAAAATTTAAAAAAGTGAATGAAATTGCTGCTGTAAGCGTGACTGAAAGAAGATCCATGGAGGTAAAACTGCTCCATAAAATGAAGTGTGAGGTCTACAAAACTTCCCAAGAATGAATTCTCCTAACCATCACTACAGCAATTAGACTGTGAAATGACCTCCTGGGGTGGCTATACTGGGGGAGGGAGGGTGGGGGAAGAAAGAAAGCAGANAGAAAAAAGAAAAAGCAGCGAAAAAAAAAAAAAAAAAAAAAAAAACAGGGAAAAAGAAGGAAAAAGGAAAACTCCAACCCACACAATCCTCCCTCCAAACACAACCTCGTCCCATTCAGTGCTTTTAAAAAAACAGCCATTTAAATGGGATGCTCATTGCTGCAGTAGAAAATGGAATATACTGATCCACCTAGTCCCTCAAAGGCAGCATATTGCTAACAGCTCCCAGGAAGCACAACAGAAACACACAAATTTCAGGGTGCGAGCATCAGACACTTGGCTATACACTGTCAAAATCCTTCAACGTCATTAATCAGAGTTTGGAATTTTTTCCCATGACTGGGCATATATTTGTAGAGTATTTAAATCTCACCAGTTTCAATATTTCAGGATGACAAAGGCTGAGCTTGCAATAGGAAACTATTGCATGGTTGATTAATACTCTGATAAATTATTCAGAAGGCAGCATCCTCCTACCTGCTACACAGGATAGCCCTTCAGAACACCCATTCTGTATACGTGCCAGCACAGCTCACACGAATTCCCTGAGAAGAGGCTCTTTTTTCAGTAGGATGAATATAAAAGAAAGAAGTCAAGATCAATGACATGAAATCATGGGTTTTGAATTACTGAGAAGAGTAGATGGGCTCCTAAAGTAATAGCAAAGTCAGTAAGGTAATGATAAAGAAAGCACACCATGGAGCATGCAAGTGGTAGGGCTGCACAGGCACTGGCATGGAGCAGTTGCTCATGAAGCAGAATGTCTTAAGGTGGGTGTTGTGCAAAACATGTAGTATTTGTAGCTGCTGTTAATTAAGCAGGTGCCCACAAGAAACCCCCTGCAGGACATGACATTAATTTTTCACTGACACTAGAAAAGCCATGAAAATGTTTTTAGATGAGGCTGAAGACCATGTAATGCTAAGTTTTATAAATGCATTTACAGGCACTTCCTTGTGCCCACCTTAGTGGTTACTATCTTCAGCACCCCCTTCTCTATCTTTTGAAGGATTTTGAGCATTATTTTCTCTAAAACTGCTGTTCCCAAGGTCACCTCAGCCCCTAGTCTCCCAGGTCAAAGTGACTGATACCCGATTTGGCTTGTCTTTTGCTTTGGCCTCAGGTGTTAGCTCACACAAATTAAACATGCATCTTTGTTACTCATTTTCCAAAAAAGCAGAATGGATTTTTCACATGAACAAATCTCTTCAGTCAATTTTCCCCTGTTTTGAACATGCTTGCAGGCAGAGAGTGAGGCACTATTAGACTAGCAAATACAGCTTTTGGGCACACAAGTCTTTCTTCTGCCTGACAAAGCAATAGTAAATTTCAAACAAAATGCAGGTTAGAGACAGTTACTCCTAGATAATAATGTCAACATATATTTTTAGCAGCAGTTGCATAATAAGACAGTAACAACAATACCAGTTACAAATGACCAATAGCAATCACTGGCCGGTCCGAAGCTTCCTTTCTGCTGCAATTCTGGTTGTGAGCAAATAAACCAAAGAGCACTTTCTCTTCTTTTTTCTCTGCCAAGAGACCCTCATCTCATGCCCAGCTAATTGAAAGGGTGGAAACCACTAGCACAAAAAATTACCACTATTAATTACCGTAACAGTTACTACTAATTATGATTACTCTAGTGACTACACTTCTCAGTCCTTTATAATGTAAATTGCTTGCTCACAATCCCACCAGATTATGGGAAAGCCAACAAAACTAACATTGCTATGAATTATCTAGGAACAACTTTGATAGATGTCTGAATTGGTCCTTGAGGGATGTATTATTCATTACATTTATCATGCCTTTGTAATGCTCTGCAATCAATCCCCGATGTATTGGGTTCCATCAAGTGCCAATCCACTATATGTTCTAATGTAAATCCATACAGTTTACACCACTGCTGTTCATCACACTCACATCAGCCCGATTCACAGCTGGAGGGAACACCGCTCATTGGCAACTGCACACAGTTTGGAAGTTGCAGAGCTCACGGTTGATCTTTTCTTAATCTCACTGAAGTCCCAGGAATGTATTTCATGCCTAACATCAAGATAAGCACTTTTTTTTTAAGAGTTGAATGATCAGGGCATACGGGGACACCGTTACTGAAAACAATTACAAGATGACAGTAGTCCTGGAGTAATATTAAAGAGTCATAACTGATCATCTCCAAACCAATTTTACTTCCAAAGGGAAATGAAAATAATTTTGAGGGGGAGACAGTCTTCTCCGATAGAAAAGTAATTGTTTAGTTTTGGCATAAAGATTCTGTGGTTACATTTTAAGAACTCATTTTTGAATCGGAAAAATCCCTATAAACTCATATAAACAGGGTCTAGACTATTTGATCTTAAAAAAAAGCTTTGCTTTTCATCATGCAAAGGATTAAATAATGAACACCAAATTTAGTTTTCTCAGATTGGTGCCAAAAATGTTTCTGTAATGTGACATCAGAAAGATTACTCAGTAAACAACAAATAAAGCTTCATTTCTTTATATATATTTCAGATTATGTGATCTAATTGCTGTAGATTAAGGCACAATGCAGAACATCTCTCTAAAGAATTTATTTTGAGCATTATCAAGCCAATAGGTTATACAGAAAGAACAAAGTTAAAAAGATCTTTGACCCATTGTCAGGAAAATCCTATTAATTTTCACTGTCCCACTTACCGAGAACAACCATAATTAGCAAGAACCTCTTATATTCTGGAAGAACGAATGGCTGGAAAGCAGTGGAGTCTAACATGGCTCTTGGGACTCAACCCATACACAATTAAGGGTGTCTGAAAGCAATCACTGGTGACACTATGGGAGTCTCACTGGTGAATCCTTTGCTCAGTTTATGGCGAGTACTGTATAACAAATGTGTATCATATAGAATTAAGCACAAAACTGAAATAAGGAGGGATACAAACAAGATGGGAATTGGGGAGAAATTCCATGAATCACCTGAGAAGCCTTTACCATATCTGATATCTTTATTAAAAAAAAACAAAAACCCTAAAACAAAACAAAAGTGTAACTGTAGTTTTAAGATCCATTAGCTACACAGACATTTCTTAATATAACATCTGTTAGTTTTTTTCTCCAGTAGCTGTAATTATGTTGCCTGGTTAATACTAATTTTAATAAGAATTTACTTCATAAATAGTCAATTATTTTGGCTACAAATGGAGGAATGAACCAGTCAACAGGATGAATGGGTGGATATGAGGCCAACAATCCTGCTGTCAGCTCACATTTCCCTTTGCCAACTTCTAGCAACTTGAGAAGTCTCTACCTGAGCTCCAGGTTAGGTTTATTTTGGAGAGTGACAAAGAAAATAACCAAAAATTAGACTCAAAGTTTAGCCCGATTAAAAAGATTGCCTCCTCCTAGGAATCATAAGTTGTCTAAAATTGAAGGCATAAAACCCGTAAGATCCTGTACTCAGGGACAGACTCAAGACAGTCTGCAGCAACCTTGCTGCAGGAGAGTGTGCATTGAGAGGCACCTGGTAAGCAGCTAGACCTTTACAAATTGGCTTAGACACTAAGCGCTGGAAAGAAACTAGGAAGAGAAAAAAAATAAATTAAAAATCATAAGAACTTTTTGATATCTCTTAGAAATTCAGGGAGAATTACCTGAGAGCTGGATTATGAGAAAAGTGTGAAGCAGCTGAATCCTGCTTCCCTCTCATATATTTGTCCATTTCAAACCACCTAAGATATCCCTAACTGTGCGTGGTTGTGAAGTAAGTGGAACTACTTGAGTGACTTGGGCAAGCAGGGTTTGACTGCAGTACTCCCTATAGATTAACTAAGATTCAAGAGGGTAGAAAATGCTGAAGGTTCATGAAAGGATTTAACACTACTGTCTTCCAAAAAAGAGCAAAATAGAAGGCATCAGCTTAATGATGCAACTTAAGGCAATTAAAACCTTGAGAAAAAGTCTAGTCTTTTTTTCTACAAAGACAATAACAGGTCACTGGATCTATTATTTCACCACAATTATTTTACAGTATTTGCCCTGTAAAGGGAATCTGTTGGATCTGCCAATAGTTTGCTTTGAGACTGGCATTAAAAAAAATCATTGTGCTGTTTAGTTGTGAGCCTTCAAAAACAGGTTAGCCAATAATGTTTTCTACCTCTGGTTGGGATGACTGAGGAGTATCTGAACATCTGCAGTGAAGTTTGTTTCCATGGATACTTCTACCTCTAGCACTTCTTCTGTGAACCTGTGTTCCTGTTAAAGTCCCTCTTGTGTCTGGCAGAAGCAGAACATTTTTTTTTTTTTTATATAAAATTAAATCAACAACAGAAGATATTTGTGGAAGTGTTTTGCAATGCTCAAATCTGAGTAATATAAGTTCAAAGAGAAGTAACTCTGGCAAGAGCTCAAACTGCTTTATTTGGCAAAAAATACAAATGAGGAAAAAAGTTGCTTGATGGGGCAGAAAGGGAGAGAAGGGGAAAGATGATCTTGACTAAAATTTAAACAGCTCCTTATAACCATGAAATTTTCAAGTAAGGAATTATATTTTGTTGAAAAACATTTGGAATTTTTTAATTAAAAAGGAAACGTAAGAAGGGTATAGCCTTCACGTAGGAAGAACGGATACAGCAATGTTTGTTGTCAACTGATACAGTTTAATATTTTTAATAATTAACTGAAGAATAAATCAAATTCTATATTGATGAGAGACCACCCTAAACTATAAATCACAGGAAAAAAATAATTAGAAAGTGGTTAATTGTTCCCAAACATAAAAATAAAGATATGCATTAACTAGAACTGAAACTCTTGACAAGATTTAGTGTCTTAAGAGGAACAAGTTACTTGGCGACCTCTTGCTAAAGTACTGACCAAAATACTGGTAATTGCTCCGATGTCAGTTACATTTATACCTTGCACAGATGCTGTAAATGTGGTGTGGAGAGACCATATAAGCAATTCTACTGCACTATGCAAGACAGATCTTCAGACTGTACTCCCGAACGCTCCCCCAGCTCACTATGTGGTTGCTGGCAAAGCAACAGACTTAATATTCAAGCATTTGCTGATTTTCTGAGTCAGGTAGTGTCATACTTAACCATGAAGAGAACACGAAGAAAGATATCTCCAAATATTTGCTAGTTTGGTAGTCTGCCAGTTGGTGAACTCCACAATGCACAATGTCACAGGAAAACATGCAGCATTTCAACTCTTAAATTCCAGAGCTATAAGATAGAAAGGCAGTGACTATGAAAAGAATTACAGCCATGATGCACTATTTTGGGCCGCCGTAAAAGATTGAGAATGATTTTGCCAGAAAGAAGTGCTCAAGGAGCCCTGCACTATACGCATTCATCGTCATTTATCACTATTCAGCCTTTGTGTTTCACTAGCTGGACTCTGAAGATACCTCCATTGCATGGATTATTTCCTCTGTGCGTTAGTCTGAGCACTACAGCCTTGATCACTTTTATGTATGCTGGAGATTCCCGAGTGATTTATATCATTAGATCTAAACTTTAAGGCAATATTTACTAGGAAAATTATGGGGTAAAGGAAAAAAAAAGATTAGACAGTAAGCCTGCTTAAAATATAGACAATGAAACTATGGTAATAGGTTGTTTTTTTTTTTTTTGGTAGAGAAAAGCATGGAACTTCAAGAAATGGCGGTTAGACAAAAAAAAAAAAAAAAAAAAAAA
>VWZY01006902.1:500183-547154 GCA_013399075.1 Chloroceryle aenea
AAAAAAAAAGATTTTACTGTCAGCAATTAAACAGGAAAATAGCTGCATGAAAATTTAAGCAAAAAGCAGAATAGGCAACCTACAAGAAAACTTTCTTCCATAAAATATGTGACCGTGTCTAGAACTCTACTCAAGGGACATTTCAAGCCTCATATCAAGGATTCGCAATTTTAATTTTACTGTCTTTCTATAGTTCAAAGGTGCCATTTAAGAATTTTTGTTCTCTTTTCATTCTCATGCAACAGATCTTTTTAACATGAAGTGGAACAAACTTGCGAGAAACAGCTACAAGAGAAATCAGCTCTTCAGCTGCTGTGAAGAAAAGCATAAACCAGCTGCAATTCATTTCAGCCTAGCACGGAAGTAATTAAAAAAAAACCCTCATATGATTTGGTTTAAAAAAAAAAAAAAGAACCATTAACCTTTGTTGAAAAACACTGGATCAGCTCTCAAAACATGTAATATACAAAATTGTATAATTCTTCCTAGCTGTTAAAATAGCAAATTACTCAATAAAAGAGTCTGAAATGGAGCAAGACCTTGAAATTCTCATCCTACTGGTGGGCTCCTCACTAACATGCAGCCACCTTTCCACAGAAAGTAACAGTAGATACATAGACAAGAAGTATGGTAAAAAGCAAATCATACCCTGTAAATTTTTCCAGAAGCAAACTCCCATCTTTCCATAGTGTGCTGCTAAACCCTGTGAGAAGACAAATACTGCAGGAGTTTTACCCCCTGCTTAGGAGTATCAGTAACAAATGTAGATGCTGAAGGAGATGGCCCATGACTCTCTGGGCCTCTGCCAGTGCAGGTGTTGGTTTAAAACATATGAAAACACAGATGTGTCAGATCTGGAGGTTCACAGTTAACTGATCTCTCTCTGAAAAATGAGAAGATGAAATCTGCAGTTTTATCTTATAAAGTGTAATACAATTTTCAGTTATGATGGTCACGAGTCAAAAGAAGCCAAGGTTTTTTGGTTTTAAAATAATACATAAAACTAAGTAACAAAATCCATCAAATCTGTGCGCAAAGATCAAACCCACAAAACATATGGTGAAAGTAAAAGTTTTGAGTATCTGAAAACAGGAAATTTTAACATAAGTCATTTTGTGACTATTACTACAAGGAATTCATTAAAATACATTAGCCTTAAATTATTGCTGTATTAAATATCACATAAGATTGTGTTCATGTCTATGCCCTCTATTCTGATACCATTTTATTTCCAGGTGACTTGAATTAAAAAAAAAAAAACACACCAAAACCACACACACACAACACCAAAAAAAATCCAAAAAAACCCAAACAAACAAAACCCCAAAACAAACCAACAACAAAAAATATTCCCACAAACAAAACCAAAACCAAACAAATCCCAAAGTCAAAACCCCATAAAAATATCATCTAACCAACAAAACATTATAGATGATTTTATGCAGAGTGAGAGAATTGTGCCCAGAGGCATTGGTTCACCCAGTTTTAGAGAAGCTACTATAACCAGTTTGACTTACACTATCATTAGTGAGATGTTGGGGGGGGCGGGGAAATGACAGACTTGTGGTTTAAGTCTGACCCTGGATGAACTCTTCTCCCCAGCACTGCAGGGAAAAAGCCATGAGGGAGAGGTGCCTGGGCTGTGCCTCTCACTTGCCAGGATCAGGGTGACCAGAGATATAGGGTTGTAGAATGAGGTACACAGCACAAACTTACTCTTTCACAACAGAAGAAAGAGAAGAGGAATTTTAATTCCTCTCCAGGTAAGAAAAAAGATGACAAAAAGGGAGATCTGAAAACTCTGTTAGCAGCTGGCAAGCAGCTGGCTGTGAGCCTTGTGCATTGCTTGCCTCCTCCTGGTCACAATCCACACCAGTGATCACATGGTCGGATCCTGATATTTACTCTTTTGTACATAGGAAGGTTCAGCAACAGACTGAAGACAAAGCATCTAAACTTGTACTGGTTTACACAGAACACAGTCTGTCAGTTCATAGCTGCACATTCACGTATGCCCGTAGTCCTGGTTTTGCATGTGTGCGATAAACAGAAGTGGCCAGAAATATTTTCAGGCTCGGTTGATTTTTGTTTGGTTGTTTGTTTGGGGTTTGTTTGTTTTTTTTTTTTCCAAGAAAGGCCAATTTACTGAAATTGAAACCTTTTATATGAAAAGATGAATGTGAAAAATTCTAGTCTCATTTAAAAAAGGAGTTTTGAAATTATGTTTTATTCTGACATCCAAAATCAATTTAATTTAGAAATACTCCATTAGAACTGATGTTGAAGACACAAAATGCAAGCAATAAATGACTGATCCTGTCTGAATTTTTCATTTTTCCTTTGAGTTTATGTGACAGTATTGGAGATGCCAGCTTTTTGTTGCAGTTCAGGATACAAGAAAATATGGGGAACCAGGGCAAAAAACAAAGTAAACAACCACCACTCACTGCACAGGAGGATTAACTCCCATCTCAGTCCATTAATGGCAGAGCTATTTTATTCTGCAGACACAGATCTGAAACTGGCAGGTGAACCTTTGTGTGGGCACTTGTGTAGAGACTTTCCCAGACTGAGGCTGGAGGGTACATGGCTTTACCTCTGTGATGCAGAGAGAGGGGGCTAAGTCCATTAAATATCAGAGGGGAGGACAAATGGATAATCAACCCACAGTTTTGTGGGCAACGTAGCATGGAAGCTGAGCAATGAATGTCATAGAACTGAAGTTTTTTACCTCCATCCCCAGCTTCTCAAGATTTAATAGGCAAGACCCTACAGGAGAAGTGCATATACTCAATTTCCAGGTAAGCTTACAAGAAATAAGCATTGGAGACCCGTAGGAAGAAAAGAAGGGGAAATATGTGGGGGCTGATTACAACAGCACCCTTTAAAGATAATTATCACTTATTTTGAGATGTATTAAACTGCATCTAAGCAAACAGTGATGCTTCCAGCTCCAGGAGTCATCATCAAAAATAGTGATAACTGAAGAGCTGGAAGGATTTAAAAAAAAAAAAAAAAGTCAAAGAAATGCTTTCTGATGTTAAATTGTTATTACAAATCTGACAGCAAACTACCGAGAGTAGAAGATGCCTTCAGTAGTTCTGAGAAGATATGTCTAGGAAGAAATCTTCCTTATTATTTTGCAGGATTTTCAGTCAGAAAAGCCTAAATCCTGCTATGTAATGAATCTTGGTTTTAAATTATCTTACTGTAGGCCATATATAACTTTTCAAGTTTCCATATTAATTTGACTAGATCCTTTGGGTTGGTATCTTGGGGGGATGGAGAGGGATGATGTCCCATCATAGTTGCCCTAAAATTATTTATTTTGTTTTATTATATTGTGCTTCTCGTTGCTATTTCTGAGAAAACATACTGAAATTGTGCTTTTCCAGGGAATTTAGTGAGATGACACATCAGCTGTGAGCATATCAAACAAAATTGACAGTTGAGATGATGGATGTCTACTGAAGAGCACAAGCAAATGGCTTTTGTTTCTATTGCAAGTGTAGTAACATATAAAACTCCAAGTACAATATTCTATGATGCTAAGGTTATTCTAAAAAAAAAGTGATCTCCATTTGGATGATTAGCCTATAAAAACATACTCTTTTAAAAATAGGGTTCATCTAATAGTCAAACAACTAAAGAAGATGACACCAATCTAAAATTTAGCCTCTAAAAAAATAAAAGGAGAGTCAGTATTATACCAGACCTGGGCTGTGCAGACAATGTTACACTTTTTACAGCCACAGAACCCACACGAATAAGGTACAAAAAAATCCTCCATTAGTCCCCAGAATACAAAGCTCATAATGTATTTTGGGGAAAAAAACAAAACCAAACAAAACACAAACAAACAAACAAAAAAATCACCAAAAACCACCTAAACAACAACAACAAAATCCAAACCAAAACAACAATAAAAAAAACCTGTAGTATTTTTAATGAAAGGTAGAAAAAGTATTTGCTAGCCACCACCTCCCTTCTTTTTTTAAATTACAACAAAAATTTATCACAGAAACCTTAAATAAGATGACCTTTCACCTCTTAAATCCCATCTCTACATAGGAAAACTATGGTCTTAAATACTTTCTTAACAATTTCTTGCATTTAGAGCCTTCTGGCTCTAAAGTTTTCAAATAATAAGATAAATTTAAGGGACTCTGAACAACAAATGACAACATGACATGAAATATAGGGGGAAACTACGGAAGGACCTATTCTGTATTTAAAGGTCAGTGTTTCTGATGGTTGGCAACTATAATACACTGTTGTACCCAAACAAATCAAGAAATTAATGAGGAGTTCAAAGGAAAAGGAAGATATCTGCTCATGTCCAGTTAGAGTAGCACAGAACTGTACTATTTGCATTCCATCTGTCAGAAACCACTGAATTAGTATACTGGTCCACAAGTAGCTCTTGGAGATTTATATGCCTCAGATATGGAAGAAATGTGGTGGTGTCTAGAAAGCTAACTGTATGAATAAGTGACAGAAAAATCTCTGATGCAGACTAAGATGACTAGGAAGCACTACCTCACAGAAAGGGTGACTAGACACTGGAATGGACTGCCCAGGGAAGCGGTGGAGTTGCCATCCCTAGAGGTGTTTAAGGAAAGACTGGATGTGGTGCTTAGTGACATGGTCTAGCTGACATCATGGTGTTGGGTCATAGGCTGGACGTGATGATCTTTGAAGTCTATTTCAGCCTCAGAAATTCTGTGATTCTGTGACTACTTTTGTATCTTCAAAGACACAGGTGAAAAACGAGCACTTCATGACATTTTCTAAATAAAATGGTAAAGAACTTACTCCTGATGCCATACAACACATGGCTTCTAGTAAACACAATTTAGATGCCTGCCCAAGGGACACTCACACTTAGGTAACTCCTCTTCTGTAAATATATTTCCATAGAGTGCACCTCTCAGCCTGTTTCTCTACACATCAGTTTTTGTGGTATGCGAGATCCTATTCAACAGAGAGACAGACATTTGGATCTGGTTACACATGTCAGTTTTCTAATCAGTCTTTGTTCTAATTTGCTTAGTTATTTGCAGCCATTGTACTCTAAATTCAACACATTCAAATTCAACTTTTTTTATTTTTTTATCACTCTAAGGACAACTGCTGCCAGCCAAGCAGGTATCACTTATTTATAAAGTGTCTCCAAAACCCTGTCTGGAGTTTGGTCCTATAATAAAACAAATAATAAGGGATATCTTTCTAGATAGGTACAATTCAGTGAAAGCTGGAAACTATTTGTGTGCTCCCTTGAAGAGCTTTGCAATTCTGCCTTAATTTGCACATGACCTAACCCTGCAAGTTTTCAGGATGAAACTTGCAATACTGTTCAACTCAGAGTTGAGTTTAGCCTGAGTGAATTTGGGCATACCTCTCTACTGAAGCAGCAATGACAGCAGATTGCAGAGGCATCAGAGAGAAGTGATTCCCCACCAGTAATGAGACCAGGCAACAACCCAGCACTTACTGTCTCGTGCAAAGAAAGAATCTTTTCCTTTCCAGCCTCAGCACCAAAGAAGGACAGGATTCTTTCTCCTTCACACTTGCAGAAAATTCGTTTTACTCATTAAAAATATTGGCTTTGCTAGCTGCAAAAGTTAAAACTTGTACAACATTTTGAAGATTTATGATGAAAACCATTTCTTAGTATATCCCATAAAAGCTACAGGTAGAAGTTATGTCTTTATATGTGCAAATATAACATTCTTCTTGAAGAAATCTGAGACCTCGTTGGCTTTTCCCTGAGTATCTAGAGAATGCAGTATCTAGAGAATGCAGTATCAAGAGAATGTTACTTCATAAGTGGTGAAAAATCAATGAGCTACACTAAATTATTTTACTTCAACCACACCTAGATGATCACACTCCTATCATAAGATGAAAGCAACTGTAAAGCAGTTCCATTCACAATGTACATATACTTCGTAAAAGGATGCTGAAATTTTTACTCCTAAACTCATACAGAACCATTTTATCAGAAACACCCTTCAAATGTATAAATATCACTGAGAGTATTAACTTATCCTGTATCCCTCTACATCTACAGGAGTTCTGTGTTTTAACAGGTGAGCACACATAGCAGATGTGCATTATGCACTGAGCAGTGACAACGTTGGAAGCTGGAGTTTGACAGAGCATGAGCAATGGAATTGGAAAACTAACATGAATGATTCATTTATTATTGCCCCTTGATATATGAAGTACTTTTCATATTAGAATTCCATGCATTTTAACTACACTGCAATTACACCACAGACTATAATAAGTCTTATCTAAATGTTAAGCTCTAACTATGTGAATGAGCAGTTATCACACCTTTTCACACACTCAACTAAGAGGTAATTGCAATTACGTCACCCTTATCACAGAAAGGGCTTTTGGGGGATGATTCATGACCTTGATTACAGTATGATCATGCTTCCTAGATTAGCTATTTTTTGACAGACGAGGACTAAAGAGTGTGACAAAAATCTGTGGCACAGGTAGTCATAAAACTTGAAGCCATATAGCACTATAAGAATGTTTACAAAATGACACAGATAAAGTACTAAACTTTGTATGTGAATTAGGGCTGATGTGGACTAGAGAGTGGCATTTCTAGTAAAGCCAGATGCAACATACGGTTATGATGACTTCTCAAATATAAAATGAAGTCATTAACAAGACCATAGCTTGTATACTCTATACAGTCTACCTTATGGTTTTATGATTTCTCTTATGAAAGTTCTACACAAATGAGATAACTGCTTCACTTTTTTTTTTTTTTTCCAAAATCATCTTGAATAAATTGTGTGGAAATTAATCTGACTGCTTATTATTAGTGAATGTCAATCAGAAAGTCACTCATGGTCCTAATGGCTCCCCAAGTCCCTGGCATTAGCTATGCACACATGTACTGACTTACCCATTGATTTATTATTTGGGCAAAGTTGCATTTATTCTGTACATGAATACATCATCTTCTTCAGTGATATGGGAACCATACAAAATCTGCCTAATTTTGATCCCACTCAGTAACAATAATTGAGATACCTATAACTAAAGAATGGATTTATTTTGTCAGTACAATAGCATGAGTGGCTGACCAGCTGGGGATTTCATAGCAGAAGGAAAGAGCCTGGCTTTTTGAGAGTAATGGCTATGCAACACTGGGGTATAAATAAAATGGGAAACCAATTTACTGAACTCTGCTCAGGGAATTCAGCTGCCCTTATTCTGGCATATCAAAGTGAATGGCAGGAGGACAATCAATCGAGAGGCATCATCCAACAGACGAGAGTGATGGGAACATGACATCCTTAGAATTAAGGCTAAGTGCCCCATAGGAAGAGGCACTGGGTGAAGCACCAGCCATTTCCCTTTTCTGCTGGACCCTGCCTACACATGGTAACCTTACCTAACATTCTGTGCAACGAGACACGTCCTAACTAGAAAGGTATTGTAGGCTCACAAGTCATAATTTATGTGCAGTGATTCTCTTCAGCATCTTGAGATGAATCTCATCCTTTATTTCTGACTACACCATATTTCTAGGCATGAGGTGGAACACAAATACCCTTTGATGCTGTAAAATGCTTGCTCCTGGTGTTTGGTGTTTTACTCACAGGCTTATTGTTTATTCTGATGAGACTAATCTCTATGACTTCCATGACTACATCTTCCTGATTTTCAAGAAGGTTTAAACCTTTGGAAAAAAGTCATCCTTAATTTAAGTGTAGTGTCAGAAGTGGCTCCTCTTTGGAAATATTCAACAAATAAATGTACAGCTATCTTTCTTAAGTTACTTTTCTACGAAGTAGAACATGACCCTTTGAGAGAAGCCTTGTGATTGCAGTATCTAGAGAATGTTACTTCTTCATAAGTGGTGAAAAATCAATGAGCTACACTAAATTAATTTACTTCAACCCCAGCACTTGTCAATAGCAAACAAATTATTCCAGCTGGAGCTCTGTTCAGCAAGGTATAGGTACAGTCAATAATTCATCAGTAAATGCTATCTCAAAAATGAAACTTCTTAGCTGTCTAAATCACTGTCTCAAACTACGCATATTTTGTACCTAATGCAAACATTTCTTTTAGGTGGATATTTTTTGGTGGATTTTCCAGAGTTGCTAGCATCAACATAACTTCACCTCCACTCCCATCATTCCAGTTTTAACACAGTTTTCTGTAAGTACATTTAGGCCAGTGTTGGCTGTTAGGAGCCCAGAATCCAGGACTGCTTCCTTCCTGGCAAGTACCTTTGGAATCTAGAATTATATTCCTGTATTCTTAGTCCAGCTCTCTCATTCATCCTCCTTACTCTTGTACTACTTGCAGCATGGTGGCAAAAGGTGATTTATTATGGTGCCTATAAGTCACACTTATTGAAGCTATCTCTCTTTTTTTGCATCTTGAGGTCTCACACATTCTCAGTGCATCCTTTGCGTCTTATATAGCAAGCAGATAATGCCATTATCTGCATTAAAATAGAGTAATCCAACTGCCCATAACCAGAAATACAAATGAGATGTTAAGAAACAATAGCTCTAGATTTTAATTCTTCCAAGACATCTAAGTCAAGGTAAGTCCTTCTACCTGGGAAAGAGTTAAGAGTTCATGTGTCCTCTTTCTGAAGTACTTTTGGTTAAGAAAATAATGCTGGTATTAGTATCATTCTGTGTGCTTAGGAGATTCTTCAGGTCTCTGGATTTCAAACACATTTATGAGTTTTATTGCCACCAAAACCAACTTTTCCAAGTCTGGAAACCTAGGTGCTTAACTTGATATCATGACTAAGATACCAACAGCTGAGTCAACAGCACTGGTTTATACAGAAAGAAGTAGACTGCAGATCTCCCAAGACCCAGTTTGATCCCTGGACAACACCAGCACCCTCCTACTTAGCCCTGGGGCTGGGGGTTGTGCTGTCAGCAGTTCATGGCCCACTGTCTATACCAGAGGCATAACTCAACCTCTGCTGTTCCCATTGATTGCTCCTAGTAGCTTTTGGGAACAGTAAGAAGCAACAGCACAGGGGAAAATTCAAAAGATTATCTTGTTCTTTAGCAAACTGGCACAAACCCGTCAAAATCAATGAAATGAAGCTCATTTACAGCACCAAAGGCTTGTACCTACTGTTTGCTTAATGAATATTTGTAACTTTCTAAGATACCACAGACTACAAAAATTCATTTCCCGTCCAACAGCTCGGCACGTAAGTAAATCTCTCCACGTACACACCAATTTACAACACAAGCTACATTTTTTCCCCGTGTGATATATTTAGGCTGCTGTTTGGCAAGGAATGCTGGTGCATGCGATGGATGATAGACTGCCTGTGCTGAAGGAACCAGAGCTCAATTATATTGACTTCTGCAGAATAATGATTTTGTCCAAGGTATTTAAGGTTAGTCACGTGTAGAAGTGCCTTGCTAACCAAAGCATCAGAGATGAACATCATCCATCATTTATGTGTCTCAGGCTTTCGGATTAACTAATCTTTCTCTGCAGCCCATGTCCTGCAAACAAACCTACATGCTAGCAATCTTGTGCTATTTGCTTCTCATGGAAGTAGCAGCAAAAACCAAGAGTTTTGTTTTGTTTGTTTCCATTTAACTATTAAAATGGGAGAGCTCTATTTCCTGAGATCTTGACCGAGTTTAACATTTTAGCAAATGCTGAAGAATTGCTTTAAAATAATGTGATGTAAAATCCAGACAAAACAGTCATTAAGTCATGGGTTTGGGCAAGTTACAAAGATGCCCTTTTTTTTTTTTTCTTCTTTTTTTTTTTTTTTTTTTTTTTTTTTCTTTTTTTTTTTCTTTTTAAAAAAATAAAAAAAAAATCCTTACCTTCCTGCTGATCAGGGAGCAAAAAACAGGGCAGGAGGAAGAAGGAGAAAGAGTGTATCCTTATATGTTCAGCATTAGAAAAGAATGCAAGGGCAGTGGTGGCACGGTACTGCCAGACAGAGCAGAGTGGGTTCTGTGGGATGTGGGTGAAGAGGGATGAATCGCTACCAACTGCAAAGAATCTGAATGCTTCTGCTTTCAGCCTGTCCTAGTACAAGAACAAAAATTATTAATTCAGTGTTAACCAGATTCAAATTACACTAAATGTCACTGTCAGATGTTAATTTTTTATTTGCCAAAAATATGCCCAACTAACATAAAAATCAGACATTTGAAATGTGGATGAATGAAATAATTAGCTAACTAATGCACATATCATCTTAACACAATTAACCCTGCAGCAAAGATACTTAATTGTATCACAGACTTTGGAACCACCCCCCTTCAGATTAGAACACTCTGATCATTTATATGTAAAGGTATTTATCAGAAATTTTTGTCCTGTTTTCCAAATACAAACTGTGCCATAATTGTCTAAAAATCTCCTTTTCCCAGGGTATCTAGTCCCCAAAGAGGCTATGAGCATGCAGCTCCTGAACTGACTGCAGCTCTATGGCTATGTAAATCACAGCTGCAGATTCGTGACCTCATTGTGATCAGACACTCAGGATGGAATAGTTTTCAAAGAAGGTAACAAGAATTTTATCAAGGAGAAGGCAAGGGAGCTACCACAAATAAATTCTTCCTGCATCTGAAATTTTGAAATTATATATTATAACAAGAGTGGCTTGTTTACTGTGAACAAAGCACAGTAGATACTGGACCTCACAATTACTATGGGATTTGCTAGGTTTGTGCTTAGGCACAAACTAAGACTGCTGATAGTGATCTGTCTCTAATAATTAAAGATGAGTCTCTGATATAGTTTCTCTGTTGATAATTACTTTTAAAATAAGAAAAGACTTGTAAGTGTGGTCCTTGAAAGCAAGCCTGCCTCACTTCTTGAGAAAAGATGACACTGAATAGAGTCTGATGCATTGTAAAGTACTAATTCTTGTTACAATCTCCTTAAAAAGATGCAACATAAGTATTTTTAAAGTTAGGTGGGAGCTCAAAGATGGTTGAAATTGAACTTTTTAAACAGCTCCTGTTTAAAGGAGCACAATTATGGCCATGTAAATTAGTACAAGATGGAAAATAAATACTTAGAAATTGAACCAATTTCTCTGGGGACTGTTTTTGTTTGGTTTTAACCTGACATGGAAAACCTGAATACTGTGCACTAAAGAACTGCTATATTTAGCCAGAACCCTGCCTAGATATCTCTGCCAGTTATTGATGCTGTTGGGCATGATAAAGTGCTGTATCAGATTTGTCCACGTTTGCTAGTCTTCTCATTTAAATAATTTTGGCTGAAAATTCTCACATGGAGTTTCTGCCTCAAGTTCAATTAGAAATATTTAGACAGGAGGGAAGCAGCTCTCACAAATGAAAGAGAGCAGTGACTATAAGCTGTTTCCAACCCCTGCCCCAGCTTCTCTCCCAAAGTAAACTTAATTTTTTTTCCCTTACTTCTTTTTATTGTGGGGGAAGATCTGATGCTTCAGAGACATGTGAGGCCAAATTTTAATGCTAAAAAAACCATCTCCACAGAAATGAGTAGCCACTCTACCCCTCCAGCCTAAAGCAAGCAGAACTAGGAAAAATTACTGTAGTCCTGCCCTTCTCAAATAGGAAGAAAGTCAGCCATGGCTTCACGTTTGATTACTCCCTGCATTGTTGTTCTTGTACCATCTATGCTTTTGAGGAAGAGCCTGTAGAGGTGGCAATGTTCCTCCCTCCACCCCCAGCTTTTGGGTTTATTCTGTGTTGGTTTAGTCTTCTAATGGTTGCCAGGATGAGATCAGCTGCTCCAGCCAGATTTCATGTTTCTCCCTAATGCTTCTCACAGTTCAATGGTAGGTAAGGTTAAGTATTAAACACAATTAGCTGTTCCACATAGAAAGTAATACCAGCTAACTTCCATTTAGTGGAAGCCCCTCACAATTAAAAAGCAGTTATGAATGAAGGGACTTGCAGCCAGGAATAAAAATTTCCTTTGCTGTTGTTACCAAGGGACACATACTCTTTCAGATCTAGTACTATGTGGACAAAATGTGAACGAACAGCAGGAATCCAAAAGCAATTCACAAAGCAAATCAAAGTATTTTTTTATCACTTAAAAACAAAACAAACAAACAAACAATTAAAAAAAAAACAAAAACAAACCCCAAAAATAAACCAAAACCAACCCAATCCTGGAAATTGGAAAATAAAATCAAAAGTCAAATGCTTTTGGGTTAGAGGCAAGCAGGCCTCTGGTAGAGTTAATCACAATCCCCTCCACTCCACTGAATATTGCATTACATTTCTTTTCCATGATTTAAGGAATATTAGAAGATATTTCT
Source organism: Chloroceryle aenea (assembly GCA_013399075.1). NCBI lineage: Eukaryota > Metazoa > Chordata > Aves > Coraciiformes > Cerylidae > Chloroceryle > Chloroceryle aenea. The sequence goes on from VWZY01006902.1 coordinate 512,491, forward strand.
ATCTAAAGAAAAGCAACAAACCAGTCCTCAAAAGATTCAAATTTCCAGCTCAACAGATACTGGGTTTGCATTGGCAAGCTTCCTAGAGAAAACCTGAACCCTGCAACCCACCTCAAAACTGTATTTTTGGCTGTAAACCTTACTCCACTCAAGCATGGATTATATAGATGTGTTTGGTTCAAGTTTTATCTCCACCTACATCTGATAAGATATGGGGGCTAAATTACAGTTTGACTTTGTTCAGCCATCTGAGATGAAAGTTGTTGCAAGTTCCTGTAATGATGTCTTTCTATATCATTTACCATACATGACTGATCAATTCTCACCCTCCTCCCCATGCACACATTCATTAACTTCAGTTGAATGATTTTTGTGAAGAATATTTCCATATTCCTTGATACACCTTCCTGGTTAGAGGGAAGAGAGTGATTCCTTTAAAAAACATTCCTTAATCAATTAATTTCTATATGGGTAATATGATAGCTGCCTTTAAAAATAAAAAATAAACAAAGCTTCTTTGCTCTACAGAAAGGCAGAAAGAGAGGTAAACTATGAAGAGATTCTGTACAGAAAAAAACCCTACAACCCTTAATATCGTAAATGAGAGGTAAACAAAAAAAATTTAAAAAGATACTTCAGCAGTATATCTTGATCAGAAGACAGTTTTTTTGTTTAACATCTAAGGCCAGGCGTCAGTTTGCAAACATCTGTAAAGTCCTGGTGAAGAAAATGTATCTGAACCAAATGATACCAGCTGATGATAAAAATCTCAGGTGCTGTCACAGCACAACATCCTCTGAATGCCACTGTTCAGCTCCAATAACCCTGAAGGGCCTCTCTGGCCTGGACATCCACGCTCTGGGCCTTAATTATACCATCTAGTTCATTCACATCTTTTATGTAGAAAAGGAAGCAAGTGAATCAGCCTGCAAATCATATCACAAGGCGAGCTCAACAAGTAGTCCCCACTCTTAATAACACAGACAGGACACAGTTCCAATGATTTTTGTCTTAAAAAGAAGTAAAATGCAGGCGGCATTGTTCCTTTACTGGCTTTCAGCGGCACATGGGGAAAGGCGACCCATCCCTGACAAGGTGCTTAGGGACCTGATGCTGGCTGCAGTTCATGTTAATGTCTCAGGTTGGAAAGGTACCAGACCGCAGGCTCAGGCTGGTGCTTGCAGGCACAGCACAGTGCTGTTGTCAGGGGAGATGATGCTTGTGCTCATTTTGCTTTTCAATGATCACATCTAGTGCATTCAAGGGAAATATTAAAACACATACCAATCAGTACAGATCACTGTGACGGTGCTGCTGTAATCCAATGCCTTTCACATTCCTGAGAGCTACTCTTGCTTAGGTTAGTGTTACACAGAGGTGTCACATATCCCTTGACTTGCAAAGCCTGAGACTTGTTAGTGTTGGGGGGGAGGAACACCAAACCCCCCCCAAACTAAAACCCATTTTGATTCAAGATTTAAACATGACAGCCTATCAGACAAGCTTGACAAATGATTAAATGTCTAGCTGTTTCTCACATGGTGTTCTGACTGGAGATGCAGGGAGAATGCTTTTCTTTTTCAACCACATTCTGCCATATTGTGTTGTGTAACACTCCTCAGGGAAACAGCTGAGAAGGGAAGGCATTGCTCAGAAGGGAGATGAACCTGGTTTAGTTGGATATGTGCTGGATGTGCCATATGAGAGCACAAGCTAGGAGAAGTACGGGTTTGGGAGAAAAGCTGGCATGGTGTGGATGATACTGCACTACATATATAATTCATATTACTTAAAATATTTTCTCCTGCATTTACTTTAAAGTGGTTGAAAAATCCTCATCTGAGCAACTCTAGAATGAAAAAGTATACGCATTTTCCTCACCAAAGTGGCTGTATAGTAGACCCTTCAAGCAAAGCTCTGTAATTGTAGCTTCTGCTGGAGTAAAGGGTCTCATTCAATGAAAGAGGGAAAGACAAATCCTATGCCCCAAGCTTTAAAGGGATTCATTACCATGCAAAAGTGGTTGATGAAGCAAGTTTTCAACGTGGCTTTCACTCCCAATAGCACCTCATTAGCAGCACAAACTGTCGTGATAAAGAATTCAAATGCATTCAAGACAGCCAACACTCTTAATGGTGCCAAGCATAGTTTCTTCTGTTAATTAATATATTCTCTCAGCCACAGCAGCAGAACATCACACCTACTTTCAAGCTTTTATAAAAAAAAAAATCACACTATTTGCATAATCCCCATCAAAGAATATTTTTAATATCAGAAGGAGGAAAGGGGTCATTCTCATTGCTGTTAGTTTCCACTATACAAGTGGATATAATTAGATTCCATGTAAACCACACAGTGCAACTCTTCTGAGAGTATAGATCTCCAAATACGACACAAGCCACTCAACAGAATCCACAAAAACACCCATGTATCATTTTAAAGTCAATTACTTTACCACGTACCAACTGCTTCATCTCTAAACCCACTGGTTTATACACTCTTCTACCTTGCATACAGAGCTCAAGTTAGACTACTCACACAAATTATTGATTTTAGGTCCAAGAAATTCCCTATACTGCAGTGTGCTACTAGCTAAAGATGACAGGGAGCATATTTCAAGATTTCAGTAGCATGCAAACACACTGACACTAAACGCACTGAAATGCGGGAATATAATTCATACCAAAGAACAACAGACAGCTTAATCAAGAAAATTTTCTTAGTCTTCATTCTGAAACATTTAACTGCTTTAGTCTGAAAACCTCAGGAATCAGACAGGGTTTTTTATACCTCCTCCTATTCTACCACATCTGGAAGCCTATATGAGTACCATGTAGAATTGGAAAAATGTCTGTAGGGTGCAGGCTTAAAACCTGTGGCTGCAGCCTTGGAGCACAGAGAAAGAAAGCAACCCATACAAAGAACCTGCAGTATCAGTTTTGCTCTGTAGTGTTACAAGAGTTGTTAGAGAGCCCAAGACGACTTAGTAACAATAGCACAATTCTGTGTAAGACTCAAGACATCTACTTTGTTTTGGGGACAGTTATTAAATGCCAAGGATAAACTCAGTTTTGCAGAACTCTTTCATTTATAAAGGTAACTCACACTGCATACAGAATTCTTGCGCCTTGGATAAAACCTACGGCAGCTACTGTTAATATCAGACTGAAGTCTATGAACTAACACCTTGAGGATCCTAAAATTACTTCACCTGAAAAGGATTGCCACAGATGGAAAAATAAAAGCTAGATCAATCCACTATCCCTGTGACACAGGAGGAAAAGGGTGATGCTATATACTTGTCTCCACATTTTCCTGTGAATGTGCCATCATCTGGGGGAGAATGGCTTCCTGTCAAAAGGCCTGTTCTTCTTCCTTCTGGGATTGCAAAGCCCTGTTCAGCCTGACAGAGCTGTCTAACACCAACGTTTCAGCTCAGCCAGAGCTGGGAACACTTTCCTCCCCAGAGAACAGGATGGAATAGACCTAGTTGTAACTGCTTGTTAGAAATCCTCAGGAGCACGATTAAGTGACTTCACAGCCCTTTTGCATTGCTGGAGAGATTCAAGAAACTGGCTGTAGTGGTAAAACCTGGCCAGCAATGCTCTGCACAGAATTCTTCTGATCTAACAAAGCTTTGAGAAAATAAACCTTACAAAATCCCATGGTAACATTAATGGATCCAAGAGGAATACTGCTATTATTGCAACAGAGCTGCTACAAACCTATATTCAATTATTGGCAACAAAGCAACCAAACTCAAATAGCTTTACAGAATATGAAGTATTTAAATCTAAAGCTAGCTACTCAAACTATCAGATTCAAACAGGGTAACAAAATCTAGGAATAAGCTGTAAGACTAGGTAAAGGTGATGCAGGTGTGAAATATGCTAATGGAAGTGTTATTTCTCTATGTTACAGTCGTGGTTATGTGAATCGGGGATAAGTTCCACAAGGCCGGGGATTTACAAGCTGCTTGGTACTTCATTAATTCACTAACTGCCTACTAAAAAATAAATCAGTCAAACAGTTGAAAATCTGAGCTAATGATTCTGTAATTGTCTTTCCAAACTGACACTGAATTTGGATCAAACAACTTTCTCTGCTATGCCACAGAAGCAGATATTCTCTGAATTCCACAAAACAGCTGGGTTCAACAGATTTGATGCAAAAATTTCTTGTGATTTATTCCTTCCATCCAATAAAAAAATTCTGAGGGAAAGCAGAAATATTGGTCTTCCATCAAAGAAAGCCAACATAGCAGTAATGATTTCAGAAAAAGATTATGTAGATCACTAACTACACTTGCAAGTCCATGTCTCAAATCACTACTGTTATTGATGCCTCCTGCATCTCAGCATATAATAAGGAACCTGCAATTTCAGGGAGCAGAAAGGCTGATTTCAAGCATACTGGCTCTCAATCACTGACTTGTTTTGGGTTGCAGGTGAAGAGCTTCAGTACAACCTCCTTACTGGCCATGAACAGAGGAGACTTCCCACAAGTAACACAAATAGATAATCAGGCTACTTAAGATTTTTCTAATCTGGAAAAGAATGTTAGCCATGTAATTTGTTTGGATATTAAAAAGAAAAAAAGAAAAAAATGCCAGTGGTGACAATATGCCAGAATTAATTTGTGAAAGAGAGCCTAGGGATGGCTGCCAGATCTAGTTAAACCAGAGCACCATCAATATCAGATAGAAGCACATTTTATCTGAGTTCTATCCCTGAGATCAAGTGTAATTGCTGAGGTAGACCTTCAAATTCAAGTCCTGCAGAACAGGATTTTACACTGGGTGAAGTGAGTTAAGTCCTCAAGCCTGGAGAGGGAGGACAGTAGTGGAAATTTAAGTGAGCTGAGAACCAGGCTCCCCTTTGGGAAATGCTGGTCTTGACTACCAGCAATATTAGGGGTCCTGAAGAAAAATAAGTTCTTTATACACCTTAAATCTCCTGTGTAAGCAGTGGGCAACACCAGACCATATCCTGATCCACTAGATTAAAGTACTTCATTAACTCAGTCCCTGAAAGTCACTACTCACACCTGCATACAAAGGGGTTTTTTTTAGGAGGAAAAGAAGTGGGTCTATATTATCATTTTCATGTTCCAAATAGTATCTCTTATATTTCTAAGTATATAATTGATGCCTGGGATTTATTGTAAAAGTAAAGGTCACTATTACAATGACTTTAGTAAGAGTAATGAAATACTGTGGAAATGAACTGCAGAGTTCCCCTGGCACATTTGACTTGGAATAGGCATTATATTTGCAAGTAAAATCAATTTAAGATATTGCATAATTGAATAAATAATAAAAAATGCTCATTAAAGCATCAAACCATGCTGATATAGCAAAATGCTTTCCTCTGACCTTCATTGTTTCGTCCATTCTGACTGTTTCTTGTCTCTTGCCAAACAGAATAAATTCAGCTTTTGAAATTATTCTCCAGCAAGCTGCTCTTTCAGGTATTTCCACCATCCATTACAATGTTCTTTTATCCTTAAGTGGTGCGTGTGCAGTGATGGGATCTTATGAGTTAACCCTGTTTCACTATCATAAGAGGTCATTGAGACACAGATGAAGCTATTTTTGTGAGCAGTTCTGTAAAAGCAAGGAAAAAGCACAGCATTAATTTGCCCTTCTATCTGTACCACAGACATCACCAGCATGGTTGTTTTTAGGGCCTAAGGTCAACAATCCAGACAATCCCTGCTTAATCCCACATATCCCTCATCTCCACATACACTGAACTACAGGCAGGTTCCCTAAAACAAGTGTCCCCTAGTAGCCTGGGCTGGCTGCTGCTGGAGGTAGGACTGCTACTGCATAGCAGGTATGTACTGCAGCCTTCACAAAGTGAGTTGGCTATATTAATATGCTGGCATATTACTGGCATTCAAAACAAAGAGTGAACAAGGATTAAAAATTTTAGGGCAGAAGCCAAAAGATTTGATACCCTGGTAATGAGATAACAAAACTATTATAATTCATACCACAGCTGTCAGGATTTAGGTGCATTATTCTGTGCTTTGATAGGCACTCTAAAGCCCAATTCTACCAGAGAAATAAATTAACGAAGAAACACAACCAAAGCTTCATCTACTCTTCAAAACACAAAAAGGCACTTAGAATGTAATACAGCAAAAGGAAGCTACATAACTAAAACAAGTTGTAAGCAGAACTGGAGCACTTATATCTAAAATGGTATTTCCTCGCACTTCACATTGCTGCATATCTTGAAAATGCTGTAAATATCTGCAGCTGTGTCCCACACAAACTCACCTCACCTCCTTCCAGGCTATTACAGTCACCATCTGCCTATGGTCTCAGCTTTCTCTCTGGTTTTGGTTTAAGTGGGGCTCAACGCAAGGTATTAACAGGATACTATTTGAGAGAGGCCAGAGAGAAGTCCCCGAGCATATGAGGGAAAGCGGGGAGCTTCTCTGCCACCCGCCTCTTTAGAGAAGCTAAATATTGGTTCTTAAATATGAAAGTGAAAACCAGTAGTAGTTTATACTTATTTTTCACATATCTACACACGACAATTTCTTTTCCTTAGTATTTCTCTTCTGTTTCTCTTCAATCTGGGTGCTAGTCAAAAAAAGCTAGATATGGGACAATCTTAAAAGGCTGTTACAAATGTTTTACCCAAAATATCGCAATACTTTAAAATACACAGGTGATCACCAAGAAATTGAATTGTCCTGGTCAAAGCTAAATGCATATCTTATACATGATTATGTGAGACAACAGCCTAAATAAGTACATGAAACAGCTATTATTCTGTTAGTCATAATTTCAACCAGCAGGCGTCAAACATCATTAGCTGTGATAGCTTTGGGATTTTGAGATTATTATTTTTTTCTGACTGAAATACAGTCTTAATGGAATACTGCGAGGCGTATTCGTAATTATGTATCAGCTTGGCTTTTGGCTTTTCCTCTGGGGGAGAGAAAAAGGTGGTAGATATTTATGTAAAGAAAAATTACAAAAAGGATGCTCTACAATATTTCTCATCAGAAAGAACAGGGAACAAGAGAAACACATATCTTGAACTAGCACCTTGTGCTAGGAGTATATATTAAGTCTAACCTTAAAACATAAACTAAAAAATAAACAAAACCAGAAGATTAGATTTGAGATTTCTGTAGCATAGGAGGACAAGGAGAAAGTTAAAATACTAATAAGGAGTATTTTTATTATGATAAGAGATGTGTTATAAAGAAACCTCAGTTTATTATTAATAATCCCATTTGTAACTGAAGTTCAAAATTCAAATGCTACCTAACCATGCACCTACCAATTCCCTTTCATAATATATTATTTATGATAGGTGTCTTAAGATAAGCTTTTAATAAAAATCCACATTAGCACTGCTTCTGTACTAAAGCTTTTGGTCAGCTGTTCTGACTTGGATCCCGACAAGCCATTAAACAGATATACTGTTAATTAAACCAGCTTTGTTAAAGCTACTATTAATTTTCAGACTTGTTATTTAAATTATTTTCATATAAAAAAATGCAAACAGAAACCAGTAATGATCCTTTTCATAAGAAACATACAGAGGAAGAAAATATTAACAAGTGCTTCTATATATTTCCTCGCTATTTATTTTCAAACAACATATGCTAAATCTTTTAGGTATTTAAAAAAAAAAATTGCCAAGAATGCTATTAACACAATTCAGAAGCTTCCTCTAGAGAGACATCCACCATCATACCTAGCTCAGATCATGAGAGATTCCACTGCCTGGTACTTTTGCAAAGTACAGTACACAAGCAATAGACAAATGTGAATTGTTCATATTTTGAGAGTTAAGCCACTTCAAATTCTGTTTATAGTTACCATGCAGGGAAAAACTTCAGATGGAACACAACAACATTAACTGACACCCAGGTTTTGAGCCATAATGCTTCCTCACTCATTCAACTAGGGAAAAGAGCCCTTTCTCCCCAGACCTTACCTAACTCACATTGGAAACACCTCTCTCTCCCTCAGCCCTCCATTATCAACATTTGTGGGAAAAACCCCAACAAACAAACAAACAAATCAACCAACCAACCCACCTTCATTCCCAGTGCATGTTAAAGAGACAGCTTTCTCAGAGGTACTCTTAGAGAGAGCAAGTTTTCACACAAGTTGTTCACTGGGTCATACTGATTGGGGTTTAAAACACCACTGAGCTCAGCTGAAATCAGTCTTCTGTAGCTGCTCTAGGGAGATTTAAGTATTTTAACAAATCAGACAATTACAAGACTGACAGCAGAGGCATAACCCCCAGCATATCTAAATGCACAGCATGTTAAGTTAAACCTCATAAAGGATATACATATGTATTCAGCATAACTTTTCTCCCAACTAAGTAAAAGATAAGCACCATTTTCCAGCCCCCTCTCCAAACCCAGCCACATACATGAAGGCTGTCTCAGTCCACAGGCTCCTACCGGGCTCTTACTGTGACAAAGAAACCATCCTACAGCCATCACGGAGCAGTCCAAGAACACAAGAATTCTCCAGGCAGAGTAGGAGAAAAGCCCTCTTCAGCTGCTGAAGGGCACGCAGGAGATGGGGATGCCTCCCAGGTGCAGGTGGCAATGACCTCAGAATCACAGCCAGGTGACACCCATTTGTGGGGCTTCCCAAGGAAGCCTCATCAGGATTCCTACTGGGCTATGGTCCAGCTGAGGTTAGTTATTGGATTAGAAATGCTAGATGGTGCTCAGAAAAAACATCAGCCACTTGCTTTTGTTCACTGTTCTTACACTGTAGTTTTATGAAGTCTTTATACCAGCTTCCCTACATTGGGTTTAATCTGGACTACATGAGGAAGTCCTGTTATGCTGGATGTTTGCTATGCACATGAGGGAGATAATATTCTGTTTTCTATAGTATGGTCCTCGTACCAAATGTCAGAGGAGCTGCACAGTATTAGTGCACAGGAACGAAGGCTTGCTTTATTTCCAATTTCCAATTTGATCTTGCAAAAAGCAGTGATTCTAAAAAGACAAGAATGCCCCAAATACCACTCTGTCCTCTTAGCCATACGCTCAAGGCTGATCAGACATTCAAATACTCTTGCAATTACAAATGGCAGGTAGGGAGCAATTGTCCATACCTGAGGAGTGTCATCATGTAAGTTAACAGAAGTGATTAAATAGAAATAGGAAAAAGAAGAGTGAAGCAAGGGTTCTGCAAGGGTTTTATGGAGTCCTTTATGAATATAGACAAAATGGACTGGGCAGGACTGTGCCCAATAAACATGAATTTTGGGGCAGAGGAGGTTTATGCCTTCTCTGTGCTCTCTGTTATTTCTAGCAGAAAACCAAACAAATAAAGTCTACAGGCTTTGGTGGTTTCTATTGTTGGAAACCCATTCTGTGTCATTGTTTCCCTTTCAACCTTCAACAGAGATGGCTCATTCAGTGTACATCTAATATTTCCCATCTTTAGTTTGAAAATACTTGACTGACCCGTTCCTGAGCACAGCACTAACCACAGACCTTGATCTACTCTGCTTAAATTAATGGGAAATTCTTTTCAGTCCATAGTATGGCTCAGAAGAAAACAAGCCATCTTTACTGAGATATCCCAGATGAGTTTTCTCTGCCCTTGCTTGAGTAGTATTGTGGCTACTGAATTTGAAGTGATTTAGGGAAAACCAAAACAAATACATTTCTCGGTGAAAGCAAAAATGGTACAAGTTTTTGGAAGTGCAATGCCAAGCATCATTGCTAAGCTCTGTATTATTTTTTTAATTATGTCTTGAGGAAAATATCTATTCCCTGCCTTACCTGTAAATGGGAGTGGTATTGTGCACAGGAGAAACTCCAATGCAAAGGTTTGAATAGATATGCTGCCACAGAACAAAAGAAAAATTCAAAACAGCCCATAAAAGAACAAATGAGTTAAAAAATAGTTTACCTGGGCCAGGGTTTATTATGACTAGATCTTTTCATCCCTAACCAGTGCTAAAAAAGGTATTCCTTTATTTCTCCTCCTTTTGCATGAGCTCTAAGTCCTTTCTGTTGACTCTGCCTCTTTCTTCCTATATTAAGAACAGTAAAAACCTGAAGAGTGGAGTTGTGCAAATTTAATAGTTTGCCTTAGTTCCTACATTTATAAATGGTTTCTTTGTCTGAATGACACCTGCAAACCAAGAAAACAAACTGGAAATCTTACCAAAACAAACTTTATGATATTATCTGACAGACTGAAAAAGACAGTCTCACTAACATCCCTTTCTCCTGTGAACTCATGTAAAAAAAACCCAAAACATCCTTATAGATATACAAAATAAGGTTTACTTTATGAAATGTATTCTGAAGTTATTTGCTTATATTTAAAACAGATTTCCTTCTCTAGTGTCATGCTGAAGTCATGTGAAACATAGATTTGACTTGAATCATAGTAGAGAGCTGGCGGTAGTTTCAGTGCTTGCTCTGCCAAACTAGATTTATCTGGAATCAGAAATGCTTGATGGTACAACTTGAGAAAACCATTTTCTTTGCCCTGATGCTTACAGGCTAGAAAATCCACTCAGAAAATCCATGCAATAATAATAATAACAACAACAATAATGAAAATAAGTTAGTGCTTCTCTAAAACACTAAGATTACTTTCTGCTAGATGATCAAGACTGAACTGGAGAATTCTGCTCTGATTTCCATCATTATTGATCATGTGGGATGTTTCATTTATGCTTGAAGTATTTGGCTGTATGCTCAGTATAACTTATGTAACTTATTAATCACTGTGTTGTTTCTTATTATCAGAGGCCAATTTTTGTTTATATACTACTAATCAATATGTTATAGAAGTTGACTGCAGCTGCAGTAACCCCAAACATTTATTAATATCAGAAAAAAGGTTGACTGTAAAAGCTGAAAACTCACCCAAAACACCCTTACAAATTTTATCCAGTTTAATTTTGTATGCACAGGCATTACCACAGAATAAGGATTTACACACTGGCTACTCGCTTTGAATGAACTATGAACAAAAGTTCAATTCTGCTTAGAAAGTCAATGAAATTTACAGCCATGAAACTGATGCCCTGTTCATAAAGACTCAAAGTATTGCCTTTGTATATCAAGCTCTATTGACAGGAACTCTGTGCTCAAGCCCAGGGCTGAAATAATTGGTAAAGATCTATGAATGAGGATGCTGTTCACTTCAACAGATCAGAGGGGTCTTTGAGGGTCTCTCAGTTTACAAATACAACTACACGATATAAGCAGAATTCCTGTGAGCGTGTTTTGAGTGAAAGCCACCTACAGAGCTGTAAGGCACCACCTTTTAAAATGAAGGTGATTCCTTTCTGTCCTTAGGGGTTGCTTAACATAGCCACTGTCTTTAATGGCTGCAGAGTTCAGACTCTGAAGCTCTGTTCTTCCAGGAAGTAGAATATGAGAAGTTGAGTGCAATGATGTGTCAGCGTCTCCTGTTGTTCTGGGGATTCTGCAAGGAATTATGTTCATGTGGGGTTCAGAGGCTTGACTACACCTCCCCTTGAATTTACAAGTACAGCCACAAAAATAATCTGAAGACAGGCTGACAGACTGCTTTTTATGTCATCACAGTTGGTACTGTGACAAATCATAGTGATGTTATTAGCCCCACAAATGCAACATCTCAGTACACCACCTATATCATGGAACCATTTAGGTTGGAAAAGACCCTTAACATCACTGAATTCAACTGATGTAAGCTTCCATTCCATGTTGGATCCCACCGGCATGACTTCTATACATTAACTGCCAATATTTCACTCTGGAGACAGAACTAGTTGGTCATCCTAATGCCAGTCATTCACTGACACAATGAAAATGAACATTTTTCTGTGATAGAATTTTCATTCAGAGTGCTTTGCCTACCTGCTTGATTGGTTTATAATATTCATAGTCAGTGGACAAACTGTTAACATGATGAAATATTAGATGGAAAGAGGTGGAGTTAGCTGCTCACTATGAAGGTGTTTCTGGTTTAGAAACAAAAGATGACCTCATAATTTAAAAACTGACAAAACTTTAGGTATGGACTCAGTTCTCAACTGTGATATACCCTCCTTTTCAATGCTTACTCTGCCTCCCTCATCTTCTTTGATTAGGCATCAACCACAAATGGACTGTCTTCCCCTGGGAATAGGGAGAGCATCTACTACAGTCTGGCTCTGAACTCCACTGAATTTCCATGAAAATAGCTCAAAAGAAATATACAGTTTCCTGAATATCACTTTTTCATTGCAGTTTTTAAAACTGTACAGTTTTACATATGCATTACTTTTTGTTTGTTGCTTTTTTTTTTTTTTTTTTTCTTCTGTCACACTGGAGTCTTTGTCAGCCTCTTGTATTACCTAAAAAAAAAAGTGACAACACCAACAAACCACTGCAGAAAGGGGTCAATATTTGTATTACCATTTTACTGCTGTAGGGTCTTGGAGATTTTGTTGGAAGAAATGTTATGAAACTGAGTTAAGGTAATTGGGCTGAGCATTGGGAAGAGACAAAATGACTCCTCACATATGAGACGCAACTTTGATTTGAATGCAAATCACCAGGAATGGTACCATCACTTATAAAAGATAACCTGTGTTTGGAGTGATAAAAAGCCATTAAGAGAGGCTGGGTAGACTGAACAGGAAAAAATAGATTAATAGATTGCCATGCAAGCATAATTGATTTTGGACATGTATTCCACAAACCCTTTACCAATGATTTATCTTCATTTGGTTGGTATAACACTGAGTTCAGTCAGATCCTCAGAGAGCCATCCATCAAACACATCATCAGTGAAAAAAAAGTGTTGCCTTCTCTTTCTGTTTTATTTTTCCTTTTTCTTTCATATGTGACTTAAACAATAGATAATTTTTCTTTTAAAAGTAAATCACTGCTGGTTACTGAAGTCTTTCTAGGTCAGGTAACCCACCAGGATACTTAACAATTTAATTTTTCACCAAACCATGAATATTCTCTTTCTCTGGGTTTATAGCAACACACCAGCCAACAAAGTTCAGAAAAACATGAGGAAAAGACTGGTTTGGGCAGTTGGGTAGAATTAACAACTTTGCCACTTGCACCTACGCACATACTCCAACAAGTTACATACTTTATACAGAATATCATCAGGCATTTTCAGTATCTCTTCTCCTACAGTCGGAGGTGACACCCAGCACAACCACATGTTGAGCTGTTACTCTTTAAACCCACTCCAAAGCTGATGATGCATCTCCCACCTGCTGCAATTTCAGCTCTGTTCAGCCTCTGCACACCAGGAAGGGAGAGCTAATGCCGTATTTAAACTGCTGCTGATAAACCTTAAACAATCTTTTCTGCTGTAGCTATTTTTGTGCAAGGAACATTTTCTTTAAAGATTTAATACTTGGTGCTTTAAGAGGGCTCATCATTCTGGTAATGAACAAAATAGGAGCGACAGCTATTAATGAAAAAGGAGAGCTCCTGAAGGCCTCCAGCATTCTTCGAGTAAAAGAGCCATGGGAAGGGAGCCCCAGGACCGGCTATCTTTGTTTTCCTCCAGGAAAAATTGCTGAAGAAGACTCTGAAAAGCAGTTTCTGCAAGGGGTCTCTCACAGACATTTTACTCACAACTGCCAATGTAGCATGGCAGCAGGCTTCACTCCTAGTGCTGCAGCCTTCAGTCTCCAGCTTAGCCTTGCTTAAAACCCAAACCAACATGCTTAGCTGCCCACTGCCATAGACTGGACCTACATTTTGCCTCTAGCAGCACTCTGCTTCTTGCTTACAATTCATTTTCTTAGACAGAAGAACAAACTCTATTGCATAACCTCTATTTCTCTCTCACAGGCTGCAGTGAGAAGCTTCAACAAGGTAATGAAAAAGTAGGGAGAAGGAATGTTCTAACACATTTAAGAACAAGAACTAAAGGGGGAACGTCACTAAGATGCAGCCTTGGTTAAAATAATCTCAAATGTTAAATGACAAAGGAAGATGGAATAAAATCATAAAAGTCAGGCATGAAATTTGAAAAATAACTGTCATACTATGTCCCAAACATCCCTTTTTTGGATTATCTGATTTTTCTGAACTTTATTGTAAATTCTGAGGAAGTGCAGTACAATTCTTTCAAATCACATTTAAGAAATTAATCATCAGCAGTATTTGCTTTTAGGTATATAAGCTCATTGAAATGGGCACCTCTCATATTTATCATAATCTGCACATTTTTTGTTACATTTAAATAAAGCTGAACTCCACCAGGTCAGAAAGTGTATGTTAACTTTTGGAACAACTTCTCAGCTTCTTCAATTGTTTTCCATAATTTTTGGCCCATCAGGCCATGATATAGATGATACATGTAGTAAATGCACTGTTTGGACATTCATAGTCCCAGGTCTTCCTGACACACAAAAAAAACTAAGTTATGAAGGCATCGTGTTGTCCAACTACTACTCAGAGCACAGGCAATTAAAGCAGGTTGCTCAGGACCGTGTCCAGTTGGGTTTTGAATATCTCCAAGGATGGAGACTCTAAATTATCTCTGGGCAACCTGTTCCAGTGGTTGATCATCCCCAATGTAAAAAAACCCTAAACCACAAACAAAAAAACCCTAACCAGCCAACAATTGAACAAAAAAACCTAGAGCGACCAAAAAAACACAGAATAAAATCCAACAACCTTTTAATTGGAATTTCCTGAAAATCAATTTATATCCACTGCCTCTTGCTCTGTCAATATTTTGCATTCAGAGCAACACAGGCCAGGAGAGGAAGAATCTTTTTTTTTTCTTTGCTCAAGACAATTTTATTTCAGAAACCCACAGCTGCAGGTATAGCTGTTAGTGAAGTCCTACTGCCAGTCCCTTTGCTTAATCTACAAAACTGTGATGAAATGTCATTAGTTAAAATGAAATACAGTCCCCAAGTAATTGAGATGGATTCAAATTTAATTCATCTTTTGCAAGAGCTGGAAAAGTTGATGGGAAAAAGGTAATTTTTCTTTTATAAAACAGCTCCCAGCACAAGAAACACTATTTTTCTGTAAAAAAATGACCTAAACTGAAAAGAAATAACTCCTACAATGGGAAACCTGATCCTTCATGAAAATGTAAGTAGTATAGGAATTAAATTAGCACAATACTTTCAGCTTTTGGAGGACTAAAAACTGGGAATCCTTCTGCAGTATTCTCATGAAAAACTTATAACCACACTAGTGAAGGGCAAGGTTTTCCTGAAGTTTTGTTAAAGCATCCTAGAAGAAATAATAGAATTTAAGCAACTGACCTATTCCTATGTTGTGCTGTTTCCTAGATTTGACAGATTGAAGTGCTTACTTACTGCTTCTACCTTAAATGTGTCTGGAATAACAAAAGAAACAACCTGTCTTTGAACATTACTGATCACAAAGAAACATCTGTGGAGGATAATTGCCTCTTTCAAATAGTGAGTACATTTCTTTAATATTTCTGGGGTACATGTCTTAAAAGCTGCTATCAATAGTCCAGCTTCCATGAATGTTATCTACACAAGGCATGGATCTTGGTGGCAGTGTGGCACTTTTGGGGCCTAAGGTCTGGTTAGTCATCAAAATGAAAAAAGCAAAGGCCTGTTTTATTTTCAAAATTAATTATTTTGGAAGAAAGCAGATATCAATCTGATTTCTGAACCAGAAATACTCCTGTTTAGGATCATCTGAAGAATTTGTGGCAGAAACCATGATTGATGACTTAGATGACCAAATATTTTGCTATAATGGAAACTGTCATGGAATTATAGAATCACAAAATCATCAAGGTAGGAAAAGACCTTTAATATCATCACACCCAACCATTAACCCTACTCTCCCAAGTCCACCATTGACCCATATCCCTAAACACCACATCTATACAGCTTTTAAACACATCCAGGGATGGCGACTCTACCACCTCCCTGGGCAGCCTGTTCCTATGCCTAACAACCCTCTTAGTTGAAAAATTTTTCCTAATGTCCAGTCCAAACCTCCCCTGGTGCAGCCTGAGGCCATTCCATCTTGTTCTATCACTAGATACTTGTGACAAGCAGCCAGTGCCTACCTCTCTACAACATACTTTCAGGCAGTTGTAAAGAGCAACAAGGTCTCCCCTCAGTCTCATTTTCTTTGGACTAAATAGCCCCAGTTCCCTCAACTGCTTCTCACAGGACTTGTTCTCTAGGCCCTCCATCAGTTTAGTTGCTCTTGGAGAATAATTACATTTAACCTTTAATCTGTGGCTTTGTACAGACCAAAACATTTCAGACTGATAATTTCAAAAGGCCAAACACCACTGTCAAAACCTGCAAACTACTAAACTTAAAAAAAAAATTACAAAAAATCCACTATTTCTTCAAGGCATTTACCATGAACTGATCACTTAACTGTCTCCTGTACGTGTAGGGGCCCTCAGCAACATGGTGCCCTGTTCGTACTCTACAAAGAGGCAGTAAAATAAAATCTTCTATTAAAAAATATGGTTTCTTCCTTCTATTTTATGAATATTTAAAAACTCTAAGTCCATTTTTTATGTTCTTCATTATTAAATCTACAATTCTCTTAGCGTTCAATGTACTGACTTATCCCTACGGAAACCAATAACAGTTAATGGAAAAGACCCCACAGCATTATTAATTACCAAGGTGTTAATTAGATGGTACACAGGGGAACAAGACAGATGGCAAGACAAACAGCAGTAAGACAGACATATATGGCTGAGTACCTCACACTGTCCTAGAAAGATAGACAATACATCGCTATTTGTGTAGCTGACAGTCAATGACCTTCTTTGTCCTAGATGACACAATGTGGCAAGAAATGTTAATGATGGGACAATATCAGAAACTAAAAATACAGTAGAAATGTAAAACCAAAGAAGCAAGCAACTACTTCCTCAGCTCAACTGAGTCCATTAATTGAAATAAATGAAACATCCCAAGTTAAGAAAGGAATTGCATTTGCAATGTGTGACAATAATTGCCACGTTGAAAGATGGCTAGTTGGCTTCCCACAGCTCCTGTTCACTTCGGTTAATTGTCTCCCAGCAGTAAAGAATGATAACATGTCAAAGGTTTCTCATGCTTTTTTTTAAATTCCCCCTTTAGCTGCTATTTTATTTTTAAATAATTGTCAGATGTGGAATCTAGCTATGGAATTTATATTTACCAGTCATCAGAGAAGAAAAAACAAAATAGGTGCGGGAATGGGGAACAAAAGCCAAGCCCTTCCATCCCCGATGGTGGCCATACACATGGGCTGTAGGACCAGGCTCCATCTCACTCCTTTCCCAAACACCTCTTCATTGCCCTCTTTGTTGTGTGGGAGCCCAACATCAGAGGAGATGGGCAGGATGGCACTGGGCAGCAACCTCCTAGGTGGTGTGCCCCTCAGAAAAAGGAAGCATGGCCGTGACTGTACCCAAAGTCTCCTTTTCTTGGGCATGTATCTTAAAGTAAATCTCAGATGAAATGGAACTATTTCAAGAATTTGTTAGCATATGTATCAAACCTTAAGAGTTTTGAAGGAACTCAATTTTCCTTGCTAGATCTTTTTCTTAGCATTTGGCCAAATCCTAAGGAAACCAAGGTAGTAAACAAGAACGATACCCATAATAGGGATATTTTTGAATCTTGATAATGATGCTGGTTTTGAAAGCTTGGACTTACCTGCACTGTCTTGTTGTACCACAGTTTGTAAGCAAGACACTATATATTTCAGCTGAAAAATATAGTGAAGTGATTCAACTGGGGCACCAAGTAATATAATGTGGCTAAAATTTTCAAAGGAGATAATGACATGCCACCTGGAGAAGTTGTCAGATTTTAATAAGATTATTGGAAGGTTAACATTCTATGATGTGAGTTAGGTGAAAAACGTTTCAAATGAGAAAGGCAAGTATTTTGCTTCTTTGTGCAACTGTACACTTGGGTTTTCAGGTACAAAATGAAAGAATTTTATGGAGTTCCAGAATGTCATAAAAGTGCCAAGGTATCTAGGTATCCAGAAAGCCTTCATCCTAAGATAAATAAATCACTTCTAAACCAAGACTTTCAGATGTGAGAAAAGACAAAACAAAACAAAACAAAAAAAGAGACAACTATTCCTAAATAATTTTTTTAAAAAAAGCTTTCACCTGGAATGATTACATTTATGGCCACATATGTGTGCAGATATCCTAGTTTCTGCTTTTATCATGGTCGGTCTCTTAAAATACTTTGGAATTGACCAGCATTTTATAAGAAAGCACATTGATACAGGGGAACTGCCCTAACCCAGAGCTCATTAAACTGCACTGCTCAGGCAAGGGCTGAGCTGAAGTTGCTTCTGCTCTTCCTTCAAGAGTTTGCCTTGAGTGCACGTGCTGAAGTTAGTATTTCTTGTGCTTTGTCTCAGAGATCACAGTAGCTAACACAGCTGCTGGCACAAGGAGTGAATTGAAACAGACCTAACAAAGGCTTCACGTGACAGCAGAAATCCCCAAAGCAGAGCTTGACTGTGTCTCTTGGGTGATAGCATTGTAACAGGCAACAGGAAAAACCAGTATCATTTCCCCTTGTTGTGATCATTCTGGCACACCTACTTGCAATACTCTAAGAAACAGAAAAAAAGCAGTTTTCCTTGCCAGACCTTTATAGGGGAATTCTTATTTCCCATGCAAATAAACTTGAGGACTCAGTCTCCTCCCTCCTAGCCATCCCATCACTGTGTCTTCAGTCCCTGCTAATGAAAAGACAGAAACAAAAAAGAGCAAAGGAAATAATTCCCTCAGACTCCTTGCAACAAAAATACATCTCCTAACCACAGAAACGGGAGCTTCTTTATTTCATATTTACATATAAATGAAATTCCATTTTTAGTGTCACCCAAGTGAAGATGTTGCACTTTTCTAACATGAAGGGATGTGTAGTAATGAGCTGTGTGGCTACAGCTGCATCATACAACAGATGCTGTTCAAGAGACTGGAACAAACTAGATACCACAAGTGCTCTGTCCCCCATCCATGCTCTTTTCCCCCTCAGAAAAGCAGGATTTAGCGCGCTGGGTTTGGTAATCATGTGTTTACAAGAAACAAGCATCCTTGTCTTTATGAACCTCCCCTCACTTACTGCCTGAATTGCCACCTGCAATCTTAAATTTCAAACTGATACAAGCTGATTATGTTTGTAGTGAACAGCAGAGAGCTCTGCAAGTTACAGCAGCAGCTTGTGATTTTTTTATTTTTTTTTCTCAGTGCTCTACTAATCAGGAAAGGCTCATGCACATTGAGCAGCAGCTTCAGTTCCCACCTAGGCACTAGATCCATGAGGGGGGGTACTCTGTATTTACAGAGGTGCTGGGACAGACTACATTGTGGCAATCAGTTTTAGGATTCCTATCATGGGACAAAGGAATCTCATGGTGGACTGTGCTACCTTACAGTTAAGGATGACAAGAGCCTATCTCCATTTGTCCATCTGTGCTATGTGTGGAGTTGATGGATACATATGATATGTAATTAAGCAGCCAACCTTGGCAGTTATCAGTAAATAAATATTATTGTGCTCCAGAAACTTTCTGCGTACTCTAAAAAAGATAAGGCTTTCCACATTAGCTCCAGTGACTTGCTTGTGAGGTTTTCTGTGCGATTGATATCCCCTGGGCCAGCTAATCAGCTGAAGGCTCTACAGGGTGCATCTTGACAGACATAGAATACTTTTAAAAATATTTTTTCTATTACCTGCCAATATTTATTAATGTTATTCAAGTTTTCTTCGAGGTTTGTAATACAGCTCTATGTGGCCATTTATTTGAATTATTTTCCAATATACCTTGAAAATCACAGAAAACAGAAATAAATGGCTAAAACATAAAGTTCAAGGATGTGTTGCACCAGAACGTCTCCTTGGCTTTGTCTTCACATAAGCACAGAAATAATATGAGTCAAATGTACAGCAACTGGAAAAACATCAACTTAAGCAAAAGAAATGTTTGTGCTACTGAATAACATGAAGAACAAACAATACATGTGAAGTTCAGAGAGAAATCTGGAATTTTTCATACATCTTGTATAAATATGCGATCATTATCAACTCCATAATATTATAAGGCCTTACAAAATTCTCACATTAATCCTTCTGATTTCATTCTCTGAATTTTGAGGGGAAACCCCTGCCTTCTACCTAGCAAAGAAAGCTGAGGAAATTTAAAATGGAAATCTCCAGCTGTTATATTTGAGGTATAAAGCTTACCACTTGAATTGTTTCATGGATTCTTATACATTTAATGCTGCAATCACAGGATCTCTGTGACAACAGTTCTAACAAATGCTCTCTGAACACTGTTGCTGCACAACACATTTACCATACTTCAAATAATAAACCCTTACACTGATTCCCATCAATTATTTTTGGAATGAGAAATAACCTGTTATTATTTTTCACTAAGAATAGGCTGGAGTTAGCACTAAAACACATTTAAAAGTCTAAAATTTGGGATATCTGAGTACAGGAACAAATGCATGAATTCATGAAGAAATAATGATTAATTATACTGCAAGGAACTTCTGTTTAGATCTTCTGATGCACTACCAATGCTGTGCTCAGAGTTGGTGCATCCTGGCACTGTTAAAAAGATCAGTTCTGCAGGAGCACAGCTAATCAGTACCTATTGAAATGCTCTCCTGCCTCCTCCTCATCTCTTATACAAGATCATTAGGAATTGATGGTTTTGGCCCAAGACGTAGATCCTGGAAGCCCCAACTGCAGTTCAAGCTGCATCATGGAGAAAGTACCAAGGCAGTCAGTATTAGAGAAATCTCCCTTGCCTTTCACTCTGTACTGGCATAACCAACCATATCATTTAACAAGGTTCGCCCCAGCTGAAAATATCAATAGTGAAGGTAAAAAAAGTATGAACCACTCATAATGTCTGTGCTATTCCCTGCCACTAACAGGTACTAATTTGCATGTGTCAGCATTGTGAAACAGGCTAAGAAAGACAACCCAACATGCCACAGGATGCACTAACCTGCCCAGTTTGTTCATGCAGTGTGGATGGGAAGAGAATAAACAAATGTCTGCCACTAGTAGAGAAGCATGAAGAGGTACTAACCACCATTTTAAGTGTGTTTGATTTCATATTTGCACATTTATTTATCATTAGCAATAACAGTACCATTATATAGCTATTATGTTTTACTGTCATGAGTATGAAAGCACTTCAAAGGTGTCTGTCAGTATTTACAGTATAACTTTGGCACAGATTTTAATGTCCCCGTTTGTACACACTGTAAGCATCCCTGGAGGAGTGGCCACAGAGAAAGTCTGAAGGCTCAAAGCAGTAACCTGGCATAGGCCTGTTGCCATCAGAGCAACATGCCCTGTGAGCTGCAAACATGCTGTGGCATCAGAAGCTTCGGAAAGCTGGGGTGGGTGAAAAACTGAGATGAGCTGAGCAGCTTTGGCATAGATCCTGCCAAGTAGGCACTGAAGTCAAATTTCCAGAACTCCTGTGCAATGCTTCAACCATGAAAACATTCTCTTAGGAGATTAGCACTTAATTTAAAAATACCCTATACTACTTGATATGTAACTCTCTAACAAACTAAGAGCCCAGAATCTCCAAAATCCTCTCAAAATATTACTGCCAGCATTCCACCTCTTGTGGACACTGATCAATCCTGTGTCATCTTTCAGTCCCTCTGTCAGGGCGATGGCCACACGCACTACTCAAGGACAGGGGCAAAGTCCTTTAAACAAGTCTTCCCACAAAAGCCCATTTTTTCTTCATTTTTCTTTTTCTAAAATAGGAATGAATTGAAAGCAGCTTCCTCTGTTTGCAGCAACACCTGTTTCCATGGCACCGAGAGTAACAGCCAATGGTCTTGTTATCACAAGAACTTTAATAAATCTCAGCAGATTGCTGGGAATTGCCTTTTTTTAAAAAGACGATGACCTTCCAATCCTGTAACCTCCAATATGGTCCAAAACTCTGTGGTGAAGTTAAGCTCTTCACAGTGATGATCGTTTGGAAGGGAATTTTTTTAATCAAGAAATAAACCAGAACATACATCCCTCAAAGAGAAAGAGAAGAAAAAAACCCCAAACCCTATCAATTTTTCCTAGTTATCATGGACTTGATGGAGCTCTAAACATGATTGTCTCATGAATCCTACCTGAGAAGTATCTGTCTTGGGCCCACCACAGAGTAACCACAGATAGCCTTGGAGATAGAACATCATCTCTCTTCAACTGTGTTCCCAAAACGCTGATAAGCTGACGTGTTGTCCTGCAAATTTTTGAAAAGAGATTAATGAACTTGGGCATTTTACAGTCAAATTTACTTTTCATCACCCTGATAAACATTTCTATAAAACCTCATGAATATGTAGAATTGTCTTTTACTTCTTTTTAAGATCTTCCAGGCTCAGTGATTTTTAGATGCCTTTGTTTCTAAGGTATTGATTCTGTGGCTTCCACTTTGATTTTACATACAATTACAACTGATTGAATAGTGTTTATGAACCTGTGAAAAGCAATGGAAGAAAATTAGATTTTCACAGATTCAAAGGTAACTGAAAATATCTGTACATTATCCCTTATGCTTTGTTAATTATCCCATGTCAGCCTGTATTACAGTGGCCTATAATGCAAAATGTGCATTTAATGCTGCAGTAACAATCAGATTTCAAAACTGATGAGAAAACAGAAAGCAATATTCAAATGTCTGTATAAAAAAAAACCAAGAAAAAATAAAGGAAGCAGTACTAACCACTGCATTTGAGAATTCAGTGCTAAGAAAATAATTTATTCTAAATTCTAAGTACCTCTTTGCCAGAGATGTCCCTGAGGTTGAGCATTACCATGTTATTACATAAGAGATAATCAATGAAACTGAGAAGTCTCAGATGAATTTCAAAGAGAATAATTGCTCTTCTCCACATTTAGATATTAACATTTCTGTTTGTAAAAAACTTGCTCAAAGTAACTGTCCTACACTTAATTGCAGAGAAGAATATACAAAAGTAAAATCACATGATCTAAACCAAAGTATCAAACTTACCTCACAGGAAATGGTCTTTCTTTGGAAACCATAGGAAGGAAGATGTGGATGTGCAAAAAAAGAATATCTGGACAGGGAATAAGGATGGCAGAACGAGCCCACTGTTCTCTGACAACAATACCTTAATCACTAGAGTTACTGACATTTTAATATGAGAAATAATACACAATAAAACCCTAGATTTTCTCAGCATTTTGGGAGACGGCACTGTAACATGTCTATATAATCACTAGGAAGTTAAAAACACACTCTGGCACCCCTGACTGTACCATATGCTTTGCATCCTCATTTCTTGAGAAGTTGCACACATGTTCTGCAGAAACATAGGGAGTATATTCATAAAAAATACACCACCAGCAGTCTCCATTTCATTCACAAAGCACTTAATAAAAGGAGTGAGATTACTCCAGTTTAGCACATCATTATAATTCATTTTACAGCCATAATACTCTCAGGTTCAGACATTAAAAGGACAATAAAAATGCTTAGGAGGTATTCTCTCCAGTTAATAAGTACAATGTAATTCACCAAACATACTTAAACTTCTGGAGAATTGACAAGAATGTTAATAAACTAAAGCGGTTGAGGAGTCTATTAATTTTGGATGGTGTAATACATAGTCAGATACTCTCTAGAAATAGTTGCCTAGACAAAAATCCTCATGGTCTGATATTTTGTGCTGTTCCCAGCACTCCAGTAGTTTTCCTTCCATTCTCTGCCCTTGAAATGACTTTTTCTCCTGTGGATGCAAAGTCCTTTGTCTACTATTACAAGACTGTATGCTGCCTGCAGCTGCTGGAGGTGTCCGAGCAAACATGGCATTTATGAAGCATTTTCCTCCAAATATATGGAAGGGATACCCAAGCAGCCTCGTTCAAGACCTTTTTGTTCAGATAATGCCAGGCAGACTGCTCGCAGCTGGTGTAGGCAGAAAGATCCTGCTTTTGAGACATGTAGAAGTTGTGCCCCTGCTGACTGAGCTTCCACTCCACTTTACTGATTTTTTTTCTTTTGTGTTCATTTGACAGACTGGAGTATTGAAACAACCGAGGGATTAGTATTAGTTTTGGTTTAAAATATTGCAAAAAACCATTTTGCTAGAATAACACATCACTCACTCTGTGGGATGCTGTGCCCTCCAGGGGGTGACACTACTCTGCTGTCACCAGACAGGATTTTCTCCCATTTTTGTTATGACACCTTTACTGCTGGCTGAGCAGTGCTGCATCTAACACCTCATTTTCCACACAGCACAGCCCTTACCTGCCTCAATGAAAATATCATGGCCAACCTGCTGATCTGTGCTTAGCTACATGACAGAGAACTACTTTGTCTGTCACCTCCATCAGGTTACTCACTGTTCCTTAGTGCCATGAGGGCTTTAGAATAAAATTATGCCATAGAGTTTGCTCTGGAAATGTGTACACTGAATCTTTAAAAAGGCATTACTGTAGCAAAGTGTATTAAATACCATTGATGGAAAACACTATTTAACTAGCATTCTATCCAATTTCTTTTTTTTTTTTTTCTCTTTTTTTGTCTCAGGCAGGTAAATTATTAGGAATTTGATATTAGAGAACAAAACATTTCAATCTCCCACAAGATAATAGTAATAAGATGTGTCAACAACTGTGATTTGTACATTAGAATGGATCAAAAGAGCTGTATTCAAAGTGTGCTAGTGTCTCATTTGCAATGGCAGATGTGTGGCATTTTGTAAGTCTGGGACACGGCTCTGATTGTTCTACATTGCAATTGTTATAGCCATTGGTCTTTCGGCTGCTGATGCACTTGATCACTGACACTAGGAATATATTTATTGAATGGGGCAAATATTTAAGGGCCTAAAATAATAATAAAAGAGCCTGTTGTATTTGGGGCAGGGAGAAAGGGCAGAAAAAAACCCAACAGATAAACAGTGAGGTTTCCTCCACCAGTCTAAGTCTGGCCAGTAGCTACACCATCACCAAAAGAACCACTCACTGGGCTTTAGCCATAGAGATCTCAAACATGACACACAGCAGAGGTAGCCCAAAAATCTCAGCTGAGGTTAAGGATGAAGGGAAAAGGGATGAGAACTAATAGTAAATTACAGTAAGCCCTCTCTGTTTCCTGTATGTCACCTTTTTTTCTTTCTTTTTTCTTTTTTTTCTTTCATGAGGATAGGGGAAAGGTCGACTTCTCTTTGCTGCTTCCTACAGGTGCACAAAATATAACCTCACTACTGTGCCTCCTGTGCAATATTCAGTCAACAGAGTGTACATGGATCTTGTGAAGGCTAAACATAGCCAGTTCCTGCAGTTTATGTCCAGTTTCCCACCTGCACACACTCCTTTTCTCCTTTTCTCAATCTTGGTAGGGGAAACTATTTCCTACAATAA
Organism: Chloroceryle aenea; assembly: GCA_013399075.1. Classification (NCBI taxonomy): domain Eukaryota; kingdom Metazoa; phylum Chordata; class Aves; order Coraciiformes; family Cerylidae; genus Chloroceryle; species Chloroceryle aenea. The sequence continues at coordinate 537,897 of VWZY01006902.1, forward strand.
CAATTATAAACAAAAATTAATGTTTGAGAGAAATAGAATTAATTGTTTGTGTTTGATGTGTTCTGCTTCTTACCATACAAATTAATTCAGTGGTACTGCTCCACACAGCTGATGTGATTTATTGTAATTCTCTAGCAGCTAATGGTTTTATTTTGAAATTGTTACCTTATTGATTAGATTTTTTGTATGCTTCAAGTTTACTTCTGTGTATCTCCTCCAAAATACTTTCCACACTTCATTTTGTCTATAGTCAGGTTCTACTCAGATATTATATCACATAATTTTTAGAATATACAACATAATATGAATGCAAGGTTCATCGTCAGTTTGAAAGATCAAAAGCAAGGCTTAAATTCTCCTTTCTTAATGTGACTTCTGAAAAAGTTAATTTTTCCTCATTATCTGTGATTTACCTCTTAAAGCTTTCTGCTAAGTTGCAAGAGATATGAAAGGATATTATATTCAGTCCTGGCCACAGAATGGCACAGCAGAATATTAAAAGCTCAAACAGAGTATGAAATATGAGGAGCTGTTACCACGATTTACAAAGCACTAGGAATAAGTCCTGCTTTCAATTATTTCTCAAGTTCCTCCACTGAGTCTGATCCCCTATTGCCCTGCATAATATATACATTTAAATCTATACAAAGTGGGTTAGAAAGCACTCCTGGTATGCTCTGCATTCATTTCAGCTTGACATGACACTGATAAAGAGCCACAGGAGAGACACTTGTTTCTAAAAAAGATGCTTTAGTCTAACAGAAAATATTATCTATAAACCTTATATGTATTTGAGGAGAGCTGGAGAGGAAACATAAGCTGTATTTCTAACATTTCCTGTGAAGGCACCTGGCTGCAGTTTTCATTGATTTTAATGGGATGTACTCGGTTTCTCTTGAAATCAGAGCATAAAGGTAACATCAGTTTCACCAAACAGATTATTAACGTCTTTATGCTTTCTAGAACAGCATCAGCCTCAGAAAATCACGAAAATATGTAGCAGCAGGTCTCTGGCTAGAAGAGGTTAAGCACAGTTGCATTGTGTGGAGATAGCAGTGGAGGAGGAACAGTACCAGTTCAGGGTTGAGCTGCTGCCTGCAGCCCTTTGACCCCCTGCAGAGCAGGTTCATGCCACAGGTAGGCATGAAGGGAAGGAGGGATCCCAAGAGCCACCCCTAGGAAGAGACAGGCTGGAGCTAGTGTGGGTTAGCATGGGTCAGGGTGTAAAGAAGCTGTGGCACCGTCTGCTGAGGCTCTTTCCCTCTGGGCCACCTAAGCAGCTCACCTACAGGGCTGTGGAGGAGACCAGTGTCCAGGTGTCACCTGCAGGGGCCTCCGAGGAGAGACCTGGGCTGGCCACAGCCATTTTTGATTAGTTCTGGCCAGCTCCGTGGGCCCCTCCTGAGTGCCAGCAGTGGCACTGGGCCGTTCTGGAGATCTCAGCACATCACGTCTTGTGCTTAGAAGGGAGTGGTGTGAATTCAAATGTACAAGGAAGACCCTGTGTACCCATACAGGATGAAGAAGAAAGTTCTTGTGGAATGTGTTGTGAGAATATCTATTGCTCTTACACGTGGTAAAAAAATACGGGGTTGATTTAGGCTTTTACAGCATTGCTGTAAGAAAACTTTGAAGGGTGGTGGAGGTTTGTGTCAGCTGTCCTCAGCAGCTTAATAACATGCCATTTTGAGCAGCTGATGGGCTGATGAGTAGCTCACAAGCCCATCAAAGTCTCACCACTGTCACTGCTCCTCCCACGGCTCTGCTACTTACTACCAGTGAGTTTTGCAGTAACTGATGGCTTTCCACAAGTCATTCAGGATGACCAAATCCAAAATCGCTTCTCTTTCCCTCTCATGCTCCCAGCAAGTCCAACTTTCACCACATAGCTCACTCCTTCCTGCAGGACTGAACCCAGTGGCTGCAAGTAAGGCCACTCAGCAGCAACGGCAGTTGCAGGCTGCAAGCCTGGTATGAATAACTGGGCACCCACCAGCCTCCTGGAGCAGAGGCAGAGCCACAAAGCCAGGAAACCTTATGGGCAGGAGAAAAGAGAGACTGAGGTGACCACTGAATGCTCACATCAGACACCTCCATGCCCTAACACCCAAGGCTGCAGTAGAACAAAGGTTCCGGAGTATCGCACAGCATTAGGCAACATGACAACATTTCTACCAGGCTTAAATGTTTTCTCATTACCTAATTCTGTGAGGCTTAAATAAGTCAGAGCAGTACAGAACTCTATAATGCAATCACTGCATTAACATGCCCTAACTAATGATTTTTAGACCCCTATTGGGAAAGAGACAGTGTTGAAAGTAAGTTGCATTCCCAACATTGTCTGGTCCTCCCTCCTACCCAAAAAAAACCAAGAGAGACACCTTCTGCCAAGAGAAATGTAGTCAAGTAACTCCAGACATCTATGTGACTAGTAGTGGAGATTAGTTTCCTGGAAATAAGACCACAGACTTCACAAAAAGTATTATGGCTTTTCATGTGATAGAATACCAATAACATAGAACTGAAATCATAAATACTAGAGTAGGGGCAACTGCTTGCAATGGAGCATTTAATGGATTCTTTTGGCCTCTTTCTTTTTCTTTGTTAATTCTTCATGAGGTGATTTGAACAAGTTCTACTTTTTCATCCACTAATTCATGCAAAGGTATTTCTATCTGTAGACAGCTTGCAAATTACACACTGCCACTGCTGTCTCACAGTGTAAACAATCACATAAATTATACACTACCGACTCTATTTCCTGATTGCTCACTGAAAAAAAAAAAGACAAAGCACACAAAAAGTGTCACATCACTTGTGACAAAAATACTGACCATCAGTCTCAGGTAGAATACTTATCTCTGTGCAGTTTTGCTTATGTTTTCACATGTTCTTGGTGCAAACATGCTTTCCCATCTGTGCATTCTCCACCAGACCTGGAGAATGATACAGCTTTTGAGACAAGTCCTTTTAAATGGTATGAAATTTCTGGCATAAGAAAGAGCTCCAAGATATGGGGTAGCTTCAAAATATAAGTGTAACCTAGAATAGTAACATAACATTATGTCAGGGTAAATAAAAGGGGACACTAAGAAATTTTTAAATACATGGCTCTACCTCTCTCCATTTCTATTTGTTGCTGATCAGTTTACAGGTTAGCACCATGTGACCTGTAGAATCTACCCATTTTGAAGATATAGAGCCCTACTTTAGAGTTGGAATGGATTTAGACTGGAAGGAGAGCAAGGCTGAAGACCTTATTGGAAGTAAGGGACCCTGGCAGTTAACAGCAGTTCTGCCAAGGGGCAGCTGGAACAACTCCCATTAACTTCCTGAATGCGAGTTTTTGGAGCACCACTTTCAAATAATATTAAAATCGTAAATATAATGTGAAGTTTGTGGTTACAGAATAAATTCTACTCCATTAAAATAATAAACAAATCTGACAGGATATTAAACTGAGTTTCCATGAAAACAATTCTCCGTGGTTTTCTGTACAAGTTCCTCATCTCAGAGTTTGATTAGCCATTGCTATCGAGAGCAACCAACAGCTAAGGGCTAGCCCAGGGAGAACTGCAGGCAGTCCAATCCAATTTGACTATGAAATGATTTTTTTTGTTTGCTGTTTGGTTTGGTATGTTTTTTTTGTTTTGGCTGATTTGTTTGTTTTGTTTGTTTTGTTTTTCTTTTTAACACTGACTAACTCAAATGACTTGAACACAAAACTGCCAGACATGTTTAATGCCAGACAGTTCTTAATCTATGAAAGAGTAAGGAAACTTAAAACAGTAAAATGCCACAAAAACAAATACCAAATGTCAAGTACAACCTAAAAAGGGCTAAAACAGTTAACCAGCTGATCTTGTGTAGATGATATACTATTACTGGCTACAGTAATTTAAAATCCCATCTCCTGTTGGCCCTGCCTAAACTGGAAGTCAGTTGTTATTATGAATACTCGTTGGAGCAAACATTCCTCCTCTTACACCCCACTGTTTGTAAATCCCATTGTTTGATTCTTATGGCATTTCCACATTCATTCACTGTGTCTGCTATGCTACTCTGCCCCTGACTTAGAAAAGAGGATACATAATAAAAAGGCAAACAAATAGTAAAGAAAGGCAGGAGCCTTGTATAGTACGGGGTACGGTCTTGTACCTTGTGGTCTTTGATCTTTGTGAGACTCTTCCAAGTCTTAATGTCAGACAAATAAGAAATAACAAGCACAGCAAGACAGTAACATTGTGAAGCTTAGGCAGTGTGGGATGGCGGTTTTGACATTTCAAATACATTAGGCAGGTGAACTTATCACTGATACTTCTTTGCAAGAAATCGTGACATATTAGTGACAAGGGAGGAAAGAGTTGAGCATATATAGAGATGGGTGAAATCACTTTGGTGGAATCCTGTAATTAAAATTGTGCCTCTTCTATCATCATTTATCACATTTTGTCCTACAGAGCTCTTGCAGTCAGAAGAAATACTTGGTGAAATACATTCCCTGTGTGTATTCCACGTATGTCTCCGTGTGAGGATGTAATGCTTTTGTCTCTTGCTCTATGAGAATAAATACTTATGTAAGAAAGAAATCAGGGCAGTTCATGAAAGAATAATGACCATGCTTTACACTGACACTTACTGTTCAGATCTATTATTAAATAGACTTCAAGGATATGTAGGGACTTTGAGTAACTGCAACTGTAATGTACAGTCTCTGTAAACCCTAAGTCTAGCATTTGAGGATGAGGCTGAACCTGGCAAATCGGGATGCATGTAATTGTACTGCTGGGTATAATTTATCCATCCTAATAATACAGTTACATTAATACTAGTCCCTAAGCAATAATCCATGTTGAGCTAGCAGATATCATAGTCTCATAGGCATAACTCAAGAAAATTATTAAGATGATTGCAGATTTCCTGTGGGTAATATTTAATTGAGGTTTAGTAATACTAGACTTTGCAACACATAGCCCTAGTTTCTACAGACATAAGAATGAGAGCATATCTGGTATACATCAATCCAAGCTACTCAGTTCATCGCTGGGCTGTTTGGCGTCTGTTTTTCGTTTTCAGAAACATATATTAAGTAAAAAATTTCAGATACGTGGAGGGGAATATATTCATAGCAGTATGACAGAGAAGCATTTACACCTCAGCTGATTTGGTTCTTGATCCATTCATGAATGTGTGAAATTTCAAATCTGATCCAAAGCATTTTTACTCTTCATTATCCCTTTATAACTTTTAAGCCATTTATGAATGAAGAAACTTTTCACTTATTTCCTGCTAGAGTTTTCATTATTTATCTACATATTGCAAAGAAAATCTGTCTGATCACACCTTTGCATTTCAAAGAGAAAACATTTTTTTTCATTTTTTTATGTAACATTATTGCCTATCCCATTTTCAATTATTATCTTTATTTTTCTTATAAATGTAACCAGAATATCTTTTGAAATGTCAAATAATTAGATCAAGTAGAAAGTCTGGCCTGCTAGTAAATTCTTTAAGGATCTGATACAGAGAACATAGCAAACACTCCAACAGTCTTGAAACTTCCTTAGGGGCTATGAACAACAAACCCAGAAATTCCTGGTTTAGGCAACAGGGCATAGAGACACTGATGGAAAATTTCACCAAAATGACACACTAAAACTTATTACCAACCCTGCAGAGGAAAGAACAAAGTTACTGGCATTTAATTTGCAAGAATAAATGTGTGAAACTACATATTCTATCTGCGACTAGGTCTTTTGTTTTTACCACTCACTATGGTGAAAAAATACAGATTTCCCTCTTGTAGGGCCTATAAGCCACAGAAAGTGCAATTTCAGTATCAAAAAAATTTTAAAACTATCCCAGATACAGGAAAGAGCAGCACATTTCTTAAAGTATTTGCTGAAATAAGTCAAAAGAATTTATTTTTGGGACTGTATATGTCTGCTCAGACATTCTTCTGGCACAAAATTTCTCATTTAATCTGGAGGCATTCTTCTTGATTTTAGTGACTACCTATGCAGGAAAGTTGGATTAGGGATTTTTGGTTCATTCATTGTTTTTACTTACACACTGCACTGAATTTCTTCAGCACAGTAACACACAGTTCTTCCTCTGATTCAATTCAAATTCCAAAATTCCATTGCCAGTTAAAGGAAAGCTCTGACTGCATCATTCCCATTTCAATAAAAATCACAATTCACTTGAATATTACAAAGGTGTAACACCGACCCAAACCAATCCCTTAATAATTTTGTAAGCATTTGCAGGACCCTGATGTGCCAGCATTTTTGAGTTACTAAATCAGGGAACAGCCCATGCTTTACTAATAAGAGCTGACTGCAGCATCTCAGAAAACAGTGAAAGTCATTCTATAAATAGCGAAGGTTTCTGTTACAAAACACATTTACATATATTAAATCAAGATGTTATAATTAAGGTAACCATTCCAAAGGACTGTATAATAAAGTCATTAATAATATCCTACTGCATGGAATTTTGGGAAAAGAATCTGCTTGAGACAAGCTAACAATTTTTTGTATTTGGAGAGAAATTGTTATATTCTCATCAATTTGTTATGAATTACTAGTAGTTAAAACAATAAGGCAAGCATACAAGTCTATTAATAACATGCACTGTCATAGGTCTTCTAAGGCTTTACTACATATATCACAGTGTTTCCATAATTACAATCAACTAAATAGGTGGTTGAGTGATGCAATTTAAATGACAAAATTAAAAAGTTTCAACTATTTTCCTACAGATTTGGAATGGCTCCTTAAAGGATCTAAAGTGCCACTGGAGTGCCAGGATACTCTGTAGTCAGTGATTGTCTGCTGTTTGCAATCAGTTTCCAATTTGTCATGCTGCTTCCAATAAAATATTAATGCAATCAGATAAAATTATCTTATTTGCAGCCCCACATTTGGTTTGGAGTCGATGTTGCATTTGCTACTGTTCTAAATGAGTATATGGTGCTCCGCGGAAGTAAGAGATAGTGAGAGAACAAAAGGTGACAACTTAAAAACAATATCTGAAGTAGCATTATAGCACTACACAGCGTTAGAAAATACTATATGTTACTCTGGCCTAGGCCACTATGGCCTAGAAATATCACCCCTGAGATCCCAGAAGCTTCCTAGTGGAGGGGACCATTAGAGAGCGTTACCGCACAATTGCTTTTGTCCAAACAGTAGCAATGCTTTAATTAGCAGCAGAAAAGCTATAAACTATGAACATCAAAATCTGTAACAAAAAGTTACCATAGTAAAAAAGTGGCGCAATTAGTCACAATTAGTGGAGCTATAGATGGGAAGTGATTAAAAGTGAGTCTTAGATAAAGAGGGCGAATTTGACTAAAAATGCTTCCATTAGAAAGATTTGACCTTCTTACCCATTAAATCCAAACATAAATCTGGAGATGAAAATCAAGTTACAACTGAACAGAGACAACTACATTTCAGTTTTAGTTGTCAGTAAGCTCAGGTTTCAAATCTAATACAGTTAGTTTGTGACCTCGGGCACCTCATCTAAAGTTCTTTCCATCTCTAAATGAAGATAGTATTTTCCAGCCTTTGTAAAGAGCTTTGAAACCTTTGCTGAATTGTTATTATTTATGTCTACACCCCTGAAAGCATAACTCAACAAGATGTCCGTGTTTGCACATCTGACTATGGATGGTGCTGTGAACAAAATATTTACTCTATCTGTAATCAAACAAATTTTGCTAGAAATATCACACCAGATGACTTAATAACACTTGGCTTGCTTGTCTGTTTTTCAAAGCAATTCCTAAATAAAGCTCTGGATCCTACCAGAAAAGATGTATTTGACTTTCTTCACAGAAATCCATCCGCTGAAATCCCTGAGACTGGTCACATGCCTCAGTTCAGGCTTAAGCACACATCTGTACAACCAGAATTTAAGTGAGCATAAAATATGAAACCAGCCCTTTTTTAATTCATGCAAAGTCAACACATCCTACATGAACCTCATCTCAATGATTTTGTCCTCCTGTATCTGGACTTGTCACACTCCCACTGAAGTTCTTGAATCAATGTCCTATTAACTTCAATGACAAATGAGCTACATTCTCTTCATCACAGATTCTGGCTATCACCTAAAGAATTGTCTGATCTCATCATCTGTGTTTTTAAAGTGTTCAGCTTAGTAATATTAAAAAATGGAACTAGAGTGCTGACTGATAGCAGGATTGATAGATTGAGTTTAGTAGTGATGATGCCAGTGAAAATAGTGTCTCATTAAAAAAACAAAAAAAAAAAGATTGGAAAGCAATAAGCTTGAAAGAAGTAGTTCTCTTTTAGCTTCTATGCTAACAAGTTATCAGATTATCTCCTCCTCAAGCTCTGTAAGCATTGCCCTGTTTCTAAGGGACACTTGTATTCTAACCGGACAACAAGTTATCCATGGGACAGCAATGTGCCCTTGTGGCTAGGAAGGCCGATGGTATCCTGAAGTGCATTAGGAGGAGTGTGTCCAGCAGATAGAGGGAGGTTCTGCTCCCCCTCTACTCTGCCCTAATTAGACCTCACCTGGAATACTGCATCCAGTTCTGGGTTGTGCAAGGAAAGAAGATGGCATTCAGCAGTAAAGTACAAGGCAAAGGAACACATCCATCTTTTTGCTAAGCAGTATGAGAGCACAGCCACAGATAACTTCCTAACACAACTGGTGACTGAGACAACTAGGGAAACCTCCCTACTAGACCTGCTGTTTGTGAACAGAGAAGGACTAGCGTGAGATGTGAAGGTTGGTGGCCATCTTGGGCAAAGCAACCATGAGATGGTGGAGTTTTCAGTTCTTAGGGAATTCAGGATGGAGGTCAATAGAACTACCTCCTTGTACTTCCAGAAGGCAAACTTTGACACATGTAGATTGGTCAATGGTGTCCCTTGTGAGATAGCCCTCAAGGACAAAGGAGTCCAGGAAGGTTGGACATTCCTCAGGAGGGAAATCCTCAAAGCACAGGAACTAGCTGTCCCTGTGTACCGTAAAACAAGCCAGCGCAGCAGAAGACCAGCCTGGATAAAAAGAGAGCTTTGGACAGAACTCAGGAAGAAAGGGTAAGTCTACCAGCTATGGAAGAAAGGGCAGGAAAGGAAGAGTACAAGGTTGTTGCAAGGTTATGTAGGGAGAAAATCAGAAAGGCTAAAGCCCAGATAGAACTTAATCTTGCCAGCATCATTAAAGATAATAAAAAGTGTTTCTATAAATACGTTAATAGTTAGAGAAGAGCTA
>VWZY01006902.1:547305-564993 GCA_013399075.1 Chloroceryle aenea
TTTAGTCTGGAGAAGAGGAGGCTGAGGAGAGAAATTATTGCTCTCTACGACTATTCTGAAAGGAGGTTGGCAGGGGGACAGCCTCTTCTCCTTAGTAACATGTGACAGGATCGATGGAATGGATGCAAGCTGTGCAAGGACGGGTTTAGGCTGGGTGTTAGGAACCATTTCTTCACCAGAAGGGTTATCAAACATTGGAATGGTATGCCCAGGGCAGTGGTGGAGTTGCCATTCCTGGAGGCATTTAAATGGCACGTGGACCTCGTGCTCAGGGACATGGTTTAGTGGTGAGCTTGCAGTGTTGGGTCAAAGGTTGGACTAGCTGATCTTGAAGGTCTCTTCTAACCAAAGACATTCCATGTTTCTGTTAATTTCTTACCTAGCAGCCAAAAAGTTCAGTTTTCAGAAGTCTAATAAGAGCCAGTATGTACATGGAGGTCATCACTTGTAATTCAGAATTGTAGCTGAAATCCACCAGCATCAAGCTCATGTTTTAGATTTGCTCTGGAAGTTCCCAGGGAGAATGCTGCCCACAGAGAGAAAAAACTAAAGGTATAAATACAATGGATTTTTTTTTTTTTCTTTTTGGTTTGAAGGCCACAAACAACATGAGTGCACTTAAATAAAAATGTTTTGATTTAACTATGACTCTGCTGTTGCCAAGAAAACCTTAGAAGCTTCTGAAGTATATTTTCAAGATTCCCTCTTTTGCTCTGCTGTGAACAAAAAGCAGTGTAGACCAAGCCCATATCTGGCCGGGCCTCAAAATGACAGCCAAGAACCACCTCTGACAAGACCTTGTATCTTTTAAAAGGAGTGAATGACACATAGGCAAAATCAAAAGTACTACCTAGGTGAAGAAGTCCTAAAAAGTAGCACAGGGCTACAGATAAAGCCATAACTGTGTCAAAACAAGAAGCCTGAAATAAAATTAATCTCTCAAATAAAAAAGAATAGACAAAAAACCACCACCAACAAAACAAAACAAAACAAAACAAAACAAAACAAAACACCACAACAAAACAAAACACAAAAAAAGGTGTTGTGGACATATTTACTTATCCAATGTCTTTTGATTTTGGTGTTGTTTATTTTTTCTTTGTTTAGCAACACTGACCTTCTGTAGGAAAGCTAAAGACTGATGTGTTTTTATGATCCCTGATATACTCAGTGCACTGAGATTTTTCATGCAAGTCAGGGAAATTTTAGAAGTCAATCCCAGAGAGGTTCAGAAAAGTTTGAGGTTTTTTTCCTTTACTTTGGCTTCTGACTTTCTGAAAAGAAGCCCACCTTTAAAACTGGATTTTTCCCATGTTTTCTTAGTTTCTTAAACTTCTCTAAAAGACAGAGGAGTGCTGATAGCGAAAGAATAATTGATACACCTCCAGCTTTCAGTTTGACCTGCTTGCAACCATATGTCCTGCTAAATTGTCCATGTTTACCTAAATCAGTGATTCTAAACCCATTACAAAGATTGTCTGGATTATTATGAATCACAGGAAAATCATCAATCATGTTCTAGAGGAATATATATAGATTATAAAAAATATAAGTGCATAGGCAAATATTTGGGGTTTTTTTTGGTTGTGGGGTTTTTGTTTGTATGTTTGTTTTTAATACATACATGTGTTTGTGTGCCAATGTGTGCGGAAATAAATGGTCTGACTTCAGAAGTAGACTGTTTCTTTCACAGTCATGGCAGAAGTTCCTTTACGGCAATTGTTCAGCTTCTAACTTTTCTTATCTGGAATTTATAGTCAGATGCATAACACACAGTTCAGTAACCTGAGACAGATTCCAGCTTTTCTTCCATGGATGTATCCGAGACAGTAATCTTCAGAAACATCCTCTGATACTATTTTAAACTTAATTTTTGGAGGAAAGTAATTTTAAGTCTACAAGCTTGGCATGGGTTACACATCCTGTATTAATACAAAGTCTATTGTGATGGCAAAAGTAAAGTGGACGTAAGGTGAAGCAATACAGAAGACGAGATATAGGGTGCAGTGCAAACTTCTCTCTTTTCTGGTGTCTTTTGTTCAACAGGAAATATGATATGATGTAGGAAACACGGGTACAGAAGAGACTGTTTTCTTTTTCACAGGAAAAATATAGAATAATAAATATGCAGCTTGAATTGCACAACTTGAAACCTAAAAACTCACCCATTTTCTTTTGCAGACTCATTTGATTAAAAGACAATGCATCTGGGATCATTTACAGGTTGTTCAAATGACTCTTGTGTTCATCAAAAAGGGCAATTCAGCAGGCATAGTGACAATGACATGGATAGTTGTCAGAGGAAGCATCTGAACGCCTCATTCTGACATCCTGTTAAGATGCCCATATCTGAAAGTTAAACCTTTGGCATTAAGAACTTTCAAGCCCAGGCCAAGCAATGCTTTTGAGTCTGAAGGAGCTGTAGGAAAATCACCTGCTACTTTTTCCGTGAACTGAAAGCAGGGCTGACTCCCCTGCCGGGTCTGTATGCTATGGGCCACGAGAAGCAGCAATATTTTACCTCCTGAGTATTTGGCAATGAACTAGATTTAATACTCCTGTCCTGTGTAAGGTGGACATTTACTTTGCAGTTGCTGAGTACACTACTGTATTTCCTACTTGTGCAGCATATGAATCACCTCTGAAACCAACTCAGACCAGCTCTTTTCAGCCATAGTGATATGTCTATGCAAGTAATATGCAGATATTTACTACTTTTTTTCTCTCCATCAAAGCACCCAGTACTCTCACAATCTGGCTTCCATCTCAGATACAGCCTTTTTACTTTGTTTCTCTCAACAGCTTGCTTTTCCAATTGCTCCTGCCTCTGTCTCTTACTCTGCACAGGCTATTTGAAAATTACTTTAAACAGGGTAATAAGTTCATGTTACCTCAGTATATCTCATGTGCTCTCAGTTGCTAATACATTCCAGCTACTCTCTTGCAATAAGTAAAGCAAATATCCTACAGAGCTAACAACAAGGAGCTCTTCTGACTTCATTTCAATGACTCTTCTTCTTGCTCATGCTAGTGTCAGTTTTTGATTATAACCAATCTCGAAAAATATTAAATTATATTATATTATATTAAAGAGACTTTTTCTTAAATAATAGCTATATAAAGTGTCTCACTTCATACCTAAAAGGGAAGGAAGGGAACGTTAAAGAAAAAAAAAAAAAAAAAAGTTAAATTAATAACAGGTATCTGTGAATTGTCAAAAAAAGGCTAAAGCTGTCTAGCAGCACATAAAAAACCCCTAAGGTTTACTGTATAGTGCAAGAGATTTCTGGAATATTTCAAAAAGAAGAAATGTTATGAAACATTGCGTTGTTTTCTCTGAAATCACACTGTTTGTCTAAGTAGTGGTGCATTTTGTCTTCAAAGACATTTGTAATCCCCACCACGTAGTCTGATTCTCTGCATGCCGTCAAAGGAATGGGGGCTTATGCTCTGTACTGACAATACTGGTCTGTTGTAAAGCCTCTGACAGACATATAAGACTGGAGTTAAGAAAGAAAGTAAAGCTGCGCAGTTATGAACATACTTTAAATCCTTCCAACATCAGTGTTCAGTTCTAAAGTAAAACCTCCTCTATGAAGCTGGCAAGGAAAAGGTAAACTTACTTATCAAACCATTTCCACAGAAGACTGCTTTATGCTTCACAAGCACTAAGATTCACAAAGGATATTAGAATAGGGCTATATATTTAAATATAAAGACATATGTTAGATACTTCATAAGATGTGAAGTCAGAATACCTTATCTGTGCTTACAAGAAGGGTTGCAATAGCCCAAGAAACATATTCTGAAATCTGTTGAAGTTATTCTTTTATCATGTCTTTCTGTTGTACCAAAATCGCTTCAAAAAGAACTAGCAAATGGTAGTGAATGAAAAGAAACTGTATTACTGTAAACTGATTTTAAAACATTGGTCCATAGCCTTTGATATTAAGAGATGCCACATTAAGGCTGTGGATGTAATCTCCATGAAGCTTTCAAGAATATTAACAGGAGAGAAGGAAGATAAAGACCTGATTCAGACTCAGAAGTTGTTAGATAGCACTAGGTACTTCCCTGGCCAAAAATAAGATAAAATGAAAAAAACAAAACACTAAAATAATCAAGAGAGGCAACACCTCCTGTTCAATATCGTTTCAGTATTTTACCACCACAGTGAATGTGACCCTTAGTTTTCCCTGCCCTTCTGTCCACAGCTATTCCATTACACACAAATAACGATCAACCCAGGGTGCTTACAATGGCTGTGCACAGTTGGTAAATCATATTTTGTAGCATATTCTTTGTCAGTTTTTGCCCTTAATACATATTTGACCTGATGGTCAGACTACCCACTGATGCAGACTCATAAAGATGAGAGAAAACAGACCACTGTCAATCAAGTGCTCAGTGGGCGTGCTCTCTGAAAGTGTTCAACGTATGTGTGTGTGTGTGTGTGCACCTTTCTTGAAGGAATGACTAAATCCATCTACAAGTATCTTTTTCCAAGATACAATTGTCTGGTTGTTCTGTACAAATAATTCTTTTTTTTTTTTTCTCTTATGTTTCAAGAGGGCTAAGCAGGGCTGCTGTGCTCGGGACTTCTTGGTTCCTCTCTCAGAGATATTGCAAGTAATGAATGACTAGCCCAGCTGTTCGCATGCTGTGTGTGACCTGCACAGGTCACAGTTTGGGAATGCCACATGAACAGGTTAGCTCCTGATAATTCCTAGTCCAGATCTGTAGGCACAATAAATGCAGACAAAGTTAGCATTTAACATTGCACAGAACTAAGGGCTAAAAATTTAATAGCTCTGTCCAACAGATTTAAATAGGATGGATATTACAGAACAAGAATTTCTCTCTACATACATACAAATCTAGTTTTTCTGTGTTTGATTTTATTGAAAAACGTCATATAATCTTCATAACAGGATGCTGTAGGGTGACATGTTTATCAGCACCACAATACTGTTAAATTCCACTCCCCTTAAAACAAAGCAAGTTTCACCATTGATTTCAGTGTGACCATGATATCACACTTGGGCCATTTTTCATCCTTAAAAAAATTACATCTTACCTACCAATGTTCTGATTTTAGTACTCACCATCTTTTCAGTGCCAGTTCATTTTATGACTATGGTAAGCTGATCAAAGTCAGGTCATTATTTGCTTTTTTACAAAGCAATACAAGACCTATTAATTTTGAAACTGAGCCTACACCATGAATGTTCTTGTGGTTTACACTGAAGATTGATGCGGTATCTATTTATTAGTGCAGTTCTATGTACTTTAACTAATGGCTCTTTAGGTCTTCAGACTAATGGTTTCTTCATATGTTTTTGTGAAGTATTTGCCTCTAACTTCATAGAAAATTAGGTTCATGAAATAAATGTGTATTATGCTGAAAGAGAAAAATCAATGAGAAAAAAACCAACTGCATAATTTAAAGTCTTCACTGATATGGAAATGCATACTTTCTACAAATAGGGAAATGGATATAATTTCAGGAAAAAAAAAAAAAAAGAAGATGGTTTTCTAACAATTTTGGCTGCTTCACAAATCAGACATCAAGTATTTTGAGTCACAATCTATTTCACTTTTATTTTTATTTCCAGAGAGTCTGGTATGAGTCAGACCCAGGGACAACTGTCTGCTGTGGCTGCACACAGAGGGCAGATAGACAACTGGTATGATTTGCAACATGAAAAAATGTGGCCCTGAATATATAAGCTAAAATACACTGGTCCACTTAAATCTCCATCACACCAGAATAGTGACATTTTATTCCTGATTCACAGAGTTCAAAATGATCAGATCCAAGTGATGATGATGGGTCACTGTGAAGGTACTGTGTGAACTAAGTATTGTTACAGTGGTGTTTAATAATATACAATTTTTAAATTACTTATGTTTAGGCATTTTAAGTAAAACCAGTCAGTACATTAAACTTTTAAATGTTTCAGAGGCAAAACTCTATTCATTTTTAACTCAGTGTGCACAACAACTTAATAACATCATTACACATCACAGTAAATGATAAGCATGATGTAGAACATAAGAAAATTGGATTGCACATGTACCCTAATTATTTGATGAGACATCATTACACCAATTAACTATATTTTATTATTTAATTTTCCACTGAACTGTGCTTGCAGTTTGAAAAACTTAGCATCACTTCCATCTAAGTCTAACTTTCAACCAGGAGAACAAAGAGAGTTCCAATATCATTTAGAAAGGAGAACACTTAACTAGAAATCTTACAGAGAAAGGGGGATGGAACGACATGTAATTTTTCAATATCTATGTAAATCAGTCATGAAAAGTCATTTGGCTGATGGAATCCCATCCATTGCTTTGATGACACTCTTCTGTCCCTGAATTTTACTTCTATGAGTTCTGTGAGGGGGAAAACCATCCAGTTTTTCCCTTTTTCTAACTCCAGAGTCCCAAAATGCGCCTGTGGAAGGGCAGTAGACATTCCCATTCATTCCCCACTAACTAAACTTCTTTGCCATAAAAATGCTGTCCTGGTTTCTCTTGGATATTAAAGCAATTTGCTTAGAAGCTCATAGGAGCTCTGGTGCAATCCCAGCTCTAGAAGTAATGGGGTTGCAGGTGCTACCATGGCTGTGGAAGGTAGAATAAATGGGAGGCAAGAAAACACGAATTTCTGAGCAATTAGGTATTGAGCAGAGCTCAATGCTGCCTGGTTACATGGTGACAAATAAGGTTCAAAGTTATGTAGTTTTTTGCTGTACAGATCATCTCTAACCCAACAATGGCTGTTTTGTTGGTTTGGGTTTTTTTTACTTTTTATCTGAAAACTGAATTTACTTGATATGGAAATTGTAAATCTATAAAATGTGAAACCTTACATTACTGTCTTTGAAAACCAAGGTCATTCAAATCCTGTCTATAAGCAGAAGTAGAATGAGTGAAGATCCNTTATGCAGAAGAATAAGGCAGGTTAGAGCCTGTTACGATCAGTCAGAAAACACAGAAGAGAGAAACATGTGATTTTGGTCTTACAGACACCTTTATACATTTCTTTAACAGATCTAAATATCTTTTCTCATTCCCAATGTAACTTAATTTCTTCACGTTCCTAATTTTTCTATTCTTTGCTGATAATCATCCCCCTATTGCTAAGTGAAAGCCTCATTCCCAAACAAAATGCCTTAAACTCAACCAATAAAAGTTTTATAGAACATTTGAATTAATGAGGCACTGATAAAAATTCAGTGGTTTCACTTTACATGCAAATGGGCTCTAATATGCTGTACTCAAGGTACAATCCTTATGGCACTAACAAGAAGTAATGGGCTGAATACTAATTGGTCACACTGTACATTTGGGTGGTAGCTACCACCTTCAACATCTGTCAGAATTATTCCAAATAGCTGAGCATGTCTTCTGAAAACTAGGTAAATATAGTTTCCCAGCAAAACTGATCTTCAAGTCCTGTTTACTACTTACTGCTTAATAAGCTTTAGTAGTGATAGCAACAAATACAGCTACAAAATGTCCTCTGGTACTTGTAACTGTAAATTATATATATCTGCAAAGAACAGAGGACAGAATTTTTCTTCCTCATATTATGCCTTGGAAATGTGAGTAACGGCACATAAATACAGCTACTTCACTTGAGTACACCACAACAGCCCTGCAGACAAAAATGGCCCTGCTCACAGAAACTCTCACCTAATGGTTCTCTAGCAATCCTTCTGTATAGGTTTTCACAGCCCATGTTAACCCTCAGATTAATATCCAATGTTTTTTCCTTAATGCTTAATTTATCATTCAGATATGGCCTTGACCCTGGCTGCAGTGGAGTTGTTGCCAAGAAAGTAGTCAGACTTTCCCAAGTGTCTCTAAATATCTGAAGCCCAAACCCAAATGCAGATCTCTGTGTGCATTTTGACATGTGTTATTATACAAGAGTAGTGTGAAATACTAATATTAATTGACAAGAAAAAATAGCTTAACTAGAACAATTCTTTTTAGGAAACACCTTTCATCAGAACAGAATCACCAGTGAACCCTGCTTATCAAGACCATAAACCCTACAGGCCATTTCCTATTAATAAGAGATATACATAACTGAGATTTAATAAGGATCCTGGCAATGCTATTCAAAAGATGCTTTTGCCCCTAGTTGTTTTAGCATTTAGGAACAGAGAGCTGTCAAAATCTTCAGTTTAATAGTCACTGGTGGAATAAATATTTTTAAATTCTTTTTTTTTTGTCCCCTGGTTAGATGCAAATAGAAGCAGGATGATGGCTGCACACATCTCAGCTGTACTTGCAGTCTTTTGATCTTATATTTTGGTTCAGATTTTTGATCTTTGATTCCCACATCTGTTTTCTTGCCTGACTGCTTGTTAACAGCAGCAACCAGAACAATTGTTCTTGCTGGAGGAATTCACCAAGACCTAACGCAGCCTCTCCATTTCTAATTTTCCTCCCTTGATCCTACCCTTTCACATCTCGCACTGCACAGAACATGTTGCCAGAAGCAGTCTTCCAAAACCAAGTACCAGTAGCACTGGGAGGGTTGGTTCTGAGACAGCCATACTCTCAGTAGTACTGGGAGCCTGGCTAATCTCAGTCTACTAACATCTGCAACTGCTACTGTAAAATACTCTGTTTTCCAAATAGGTGAGTAAAGGAAGGCAAATGTTAGACAAAAATTTCTGTGTGACTCTGCTTCTCTTCAGAGAAAAGCATGAAAATGAGTGTTACAGATATTTAGACACCAAAAGTACAGCTTCTTCAAGTATGAACAAATGAACTCATACTTAAAGAATTCAAAATAATCTTGTCAGTCATGAAAAAGCTAAATTTTCAAAGCTTGTTGTTTGTTTGTTTTTAGTGCCCTTCTGTGAAGACTCACCGCCCTTCTCTCTTCATTTTGCTAAAAAAAAAAAAAAGACATTCTGGCTTTCTTCCAGGGACCCTTTGTCCTGCAGTGGCTGAAGGAGCAGGAAAAGATAGAGGAATCACAGAATCACAGAATCACAGAATCCTAGGGGTTGGAAGGGACCTCGAAAGATCATCTAGTCCAACCCCCCCTGCCAGAGCAGGGCCACCTAGAGTACGTCACATAGGAACATGTCCAGGCGGGTTTTGAATGTCTCCAGTGNTATGTTAAGGATACAGGTACCTCAGCTGGGACTTCTGCATGTCCCACTTCTCCCCCAGGGTACCTGAGTTGTAATAAACCCCACCATGTGAATATAAAAATATGATCCATGCTGCTTTTACACAACTCAACAAGTAATTTGTATAAAGAACACACAGAGAGAAATTATATAATATATAATAATATATTATNAATTTTTCTTCCTCATATTATGCCTTGGAAATGTGAGTAACGGCACATAAATACAGCTACTTCACTTGAGTACACCACAACAGCCCTGCAGACAAAAATGGCCCTGCTCACAGAAACTCTCACCTAATGGTTCTCTAGCAATCCTTCTGTATAGGTTTTCACAGCCCATGTTAACCCTCAGATTAATATCCAATGTTTTTTCCTTAATGCTTAATTTATCATTCAGATATGGCCTTGACCCTGGCTGCAGTGGAGTTGTTCCCAAGAAAGTAGTCAGACTTTCCCAAGTGTCTCTAAATATCTGAAGCCCAAACCCAAATGCAGATCTCTGTGTGCATTTTGACATGTGTTATTATACAAGAGTAGTGTGAAATACTAATATTAATTGACAAGAAAAAATAGCTTAACTAGAACAATTCTTTTTAGGAAACACCTTTCATCAGAACAGAATCACCAGTGAACCCTGCTTATCAAGACCATAAACCCTACAGGCCATTTCCTATTAATAAGAGATATACATAACTGAGATTTAATAAGGATCCTGGCAATGCTATTCAAAAGATGCTTTTGCCCCTAGTTGTTTTAGCATTTAGGAACAGAGAGCTGTCAAAATCTTCAGTTTAATAGTCACTGGTGGAATAAATATTTTTAAATTCTTTTTTTTTTGTCCCCTGGTTAGATGCAAATAGAAGCAGGATGATGGCTGCACACATCTCAGCTGTACTTGCAGTCTTTTGATCTTATATTTTGGTTCAGATTTTTGATCTTTGATTCCCACATCTGTTTTCTTGCCTGACTGCTTGTTAACAGCAGCAACCAGAACAATTGTTCTTGCTGGAGGAATTCACCAAGAGCTAACGCAGCCTCTCCATTTCTAATTTTCCTCCCTTGATCCTACCCTTTCACATCTCGCACTGCACAGAACATGTTGCCAGAAGCAGTCTTCCAAAACCAAGTACCAGTAGCACTGGGAGGGTTGGTTCTGAGACAGCCATACTCTCAGTAGTACTGGGAGCCTGGCTAATCTCAGTCTACTAACATCTGCAACTGCTACTGTAAAATACTCTGTTTTCCAAATAGGTGAGTAAAGGAAGGCAAATGTTAGACAAAAATTTCTGTGTGACTCTGCTTCTCTTCAGAGAAAAGCATGAAAATGAGTGTTACAGATATTTAGACACCAAAAGTACAGCTTCTTCAAGTATGAACAAATGAACTCATACTTAAAGAATTCAAAATAATCTTGTCAGTCATGAAAAAGCTAAATTTTCAAAGCTTGTTGTTTGTTTGTTTTTAGTGCCCTTCTGTGAAGACTCACCGCCCTTCTCTCTTCATTTTGCTAAAAAAAAAAAAAAGACATTCTGGCTTTCTTCCAGGGACCCTTTGTCCTGCAGTGGCTGAAGGAGCAGGAAAAGATAGAGGAATCACAGAATCACAGAATCACAGAATCCTAGGGGTTGGAAGGGACCTCGAAAGATCATCTAGTCCAACCCCCCCTGCCAGAGCAGGGCCACCTAGAGTACATCACATAGGAACATGTCCAGGCGGGTTTTGAATGTCTCCAGTGAAGGAGACTCCACGACCCCCCTGGGCAGCCTGTTCCAGGGCTCTGTCACCCTTACAGTAAAAAATTTTTTTCGAATATGAATGGGAAAGACCACAAAAAGGAGGAATCCCGAATTTGGCTTATCAGCCCTTGCTATCAACACAGCACCTGCTAGCACTGCCTCCTGCTCTTTCCCTCAGGTGACAAGTATCTTTATCCCCACAATTTTACAGCCATCTGTTAACTGGGAGAGCAACACCACCCTGCAATCCCATTAGAGCCTCCACCTGGGTATTTTAGGCCAAAGGGTAATTAAGATGCCATTTGAAAGACACACCCAAAACAAGATGGGTATGAGAAGGGTGAGCCTTCTGAGGTCAATTCCCACAAACAGCACTAATGATCTTGTGAATAATGAATTATGGAAGAGGAGCAGGTGGTGCAAGAGAACCAGGAGTCAGTATGAACACAGTCAGTGGAGCTGCCAAATTAAAATCAATAAAACCAAATTAACCAGTGCCTTAAAAGGGCATGTTCTGCTTAAATGACAATGCTGACAGATCTTAATATCAAAAGTTGCATCTAATAATTGCCTTGTGTAAATTATTTTTTTTTTCATATTTTACTGGCTGAAATGTCACCATAAATGTCCCAAAAATCCAAAAAAGTAATTAGTACTGCCAACTGTTGAATTCTTGTTAACTCTGGTGAACAACTGATTTTATCACACAAATATCAGAGAACTATGAAAATACAAACTTGGCTAAATCTGCCAGGGGGACAGTCTTTCCCATCACATGACAATAACCTTGGGTCTGTTGCAGAGGAAGTCCTCTCTGGAACAAACCAGGAGCACTTGCACTATTAATTTCCTCAGTCAAGATATCCTAAAAACTAAGAACTGGGAAAGGGAGGTAGGTGGTAGTTGGTGTTTTTCTTAAAACTTCAGTTAAGCAAGGCACCCGTATTCAAATTTAAACATATTCAAATATGCCACTTGCCTAAATGGAATTCTGAGATTAATGCCTATTGGGCTGTGTGCTACCACTACATCCTGTGACTTTAAGCCATAAAACACAGAAAAGAGCAGTGACGATGAGGAGAACTCTGCAGAAGCTCCCGGATTAGTGGTGCTTTGAAGCTGTTTTTTTGTTGTTTTTTTTTTTCGTTGTTTGTTTTTTTTTGTGGTTTTGGTTGGTTGGTTGTTTTTTGTTTGTTTGTTTTTATTTCTGTCTGAGCAGCAGTGTCACAGGAATTATAAGATAGAGATTCACCTTTTTTACTCAAAAAGATGTTTTCAAAAAAGGCAGAAGGTGGCCTCTTGCTTACTCTGGAGCCTTCTGGGAAGCCAGGAAACATGAGCAAGAGATCCCTTGTTTCTTCAGTGCTGGGTTCACTGCACAGCTTGGAGCAGTGCAGAGGGCAATAGCTTATAGCAAAGCTTTATCTCCTCTCCTCTGTCACCCGTTTGAAAACCAGCATTTCGGATTTGTATTTTCCGTTTCCAAATGCAAAAATGTATCTGCATGACACAAAACCAACTCTGTGAGCCGAGTAAGAAGTTTCTTTAAATAAGGCAAGGTAAACAGTTTTTATTGTCCATTCAGCTCTTATCCCTCAGGGCTAAACTATACTACTGCCTCTCTGTACAGGCTCTGCTCCTCATTTGAGCAATTTGCTTATCTTTAGACACTGTATTAAGCTTACTGTTGGAAATCCAGAATTTTAGAACTCAGAAGATGCAATTCTTTATTATTCTCAATATCATCCATTAATCCAAGACATAATTCTCATCTGCTTGCAGGCTAGTCTAATACCACTCCATCACAGTTTATCTAGGTGAGTCTTATTTCTACTCTTTTTGCAGTCAGAAGAACTGCACCTGTGCTGTATATAATGCCTTTTTTTTTCATTAAGAATGAAAAATAAGATGGCATGGAAGATGTAGATGCAGAGAATTAATCCAGGGAGAATTACTGTAAGGAGTTTGTGCTCTCCCTCGCTGTACCTTGGAGATTATGGGTGAGGTTTGAAGCTTCAAGAAATATATATGGAAGTGTCATATGTTTGACACTCTTCCCTTCTGGAAGGAAGATACAAAGCTCATTTGTCATATCCCATTATGAAAAGAACCTAATTCAACTGATGTGATAGAATGCAAATTGTTTAAGTGGTCAGAGTCTCCACGGGGTGTAGGAATAGAACTGCAGGGAGCTGATTACTGAGGATTCTTGTACACAGTGCACAGTGCCCAGGAGAGCTCTGCTAAGGGGGGTTTTCTACCCTGTCAGGTGCTGTGTTGAGCTGGCTTTTGAGTTAACATAAATTATTCATGTCCCTTTTATCAGTTGTTACCCTTACTTCGTCCTCTGCTTGATTCTGTCTCCATCTGCCAAATTCCCTGGTGCCTTTCAACTATAAATGATAAAGTGATATTTGAGGCACATTTGTGTTATTTGACTTTTGCCAACAACTTCATATATTTTAGCACTTTAATATTAATTCATCCTAGGGTTAAATTACAGGAATTATGATAGTTGTTGTAGCATCACAAAGAATACTGTAAATTCTTTCTGCTCCATTGGAGTTCTGAAATTGTTTCAACATTTTAAAATCCCAAGAGATATTTTTAAGCTACAATGGAATTGTTCAGTGGCTTCCTTCTGCTTTTTCTTTATCTTTTCAGTTTGTAATAATATTCTTTACTAAGTAATGCCCTGATGCAAGTATATTCTACTGCAAAACATCTGAAAAGGAGTACAATGTACTATTATAATGATATCATAGAAAAAAATGTTTGGGATTTCCTCTGTAAAATGTCTTAGAAAAATTTTGTTCTGAAGAATTTTCTATCAACAGCTGAAAGGCTTTGAGCAAAAGACCTCAAAGCTTTCACATACACACCCCCCTTTTTAAAAACAATATCAAATTGTGCTAATTTATATTACTTATTTAAATTTATAAGGCACAACATCTAAGCACAAAGGAACCATTTTCCAGGCAACTAGAGTCTCCAGAATTCATTCCTCTTTGGACTTTCTCTGCCATGAAGGAATTAATTCAACATCAACAGAGCTGTGACACCCATACTACCTGAGGATCTGTACCCACAACCTTACAAGGGAATCTTCAACCCATGTAGCTGTATGTCAGCTATAGTTAAATATATGAATAATTTTCTTCTTCTACTGGTTTTAAATACCTAGAGAAAATACCCATGGTATCCATTCATCCCTATACTGCTTCCTAATCCCACTACAACTGCATTGTAATGTTGAAGTGGTTAACTGAGCAGTTATGGAGCGTGAAGACAGTAGAATTAACAGGAGATGAAGAGATGTGAGAGTCCAGGAGTCCTACCAAGAACCCCAATAGACTGAATGAGACAGAGCCGCTGTGGTTAAGATTCACAAATCTTCAAAATTTAGGCCGAGACTTCAGTTCAAAGGAAAAGGTAACCCTAAAATTAGGGGCTTCTTACCCTGAGCATCTGGGTACAAACTGTCACATCTGGTTGAAAGAGGTGCATTGGCACAAAACATCTGCAGAAAAGATGAGGGGGTGAGAAGCAAGACACAGAAAAAACAGTTGTGCAGACCTTTGATCCCTAAGACATCAAGCTTGAAATTGCCATCTCCAGTAAAACTGAATTAGACAGCTTTCTGTATGCTCTCTCAGAGCTCTTGATTGGCAGGGTGGTGTCGAGAAAGCTTGACACAGCCAAACAGCTGAGAAGGACAGATTTCAAAGCAGAAGGTGGCAACTCGAGGTGTCAGGAGAGAAGAACAGAAGAAAGAAGACAAGTGCTCAAGTCAGCAATGCACTCTCAAGAGAGAAGACTTTGGAGAAATCAGCCATGGCTGATTTTTGGCAACAAAAGCAATAAGTCGTGGAAATAAAGCTGGAGAATGCTCCTTTTTGAGGGGCACCCAAGGCTTTCTCACCTGGTCCCACTGACTCTCCTGCTGGAGAACTGAATCTGTGAAGGAGCAGAAAGGTGAGAGGTAAAGCAATAAAAAGGGAACTAAAATGGATGACCTTTTTAGGCATCAGTCATGATGAACAGCATCAGCAAAGCATAAAAACAAAACCAAAATGAGACTGAAAGCCTTCTTATAGAAGTAAATAGAAGAGATCAAATGATCCTGTTTCCTCTGCTGTCAGCCTGCTGTATAGATTTCTCAGATAACACTTGACACTAGAACAATAATGAATTTAGTAACTATTTTTTCTTTGTTTATTGCTGTATCAGCCCAGTCTGGATATGTAAATAATACATCACAACGTTGAAATGGTTGCAGCATTTATTACAATATCATCATAACATGCAATACAATTCTCTTCTGTGCAGTCAGTCAAGTGCAAACAAGTAAGTGTTCAACGACTACTTGAAAAGAGAATATGCAACCACAGGCAATACTATATAAGTAAATGAAACCAAAGTCATGTACCAGTGCTGGTTTCTGAAACACTTGCTCTTCTGAGTTTCCTGGTGTTTACAGGATTGCCTGACCAGTCACACTTTTCTTTCAGGGAGAGCATGCCAGGATTCAGGAATTGGGTGTTCCTTCACCTTGGCCTCCCAGCAAGTCTGATGTTAGAGACAATGCTCCTTACATGTATCAGGGCCCTCACAAAGGGCAGCATTTTCTTTTTAAAACAAAAATGTCAGAACAACCCTTAGGAAAACTATGCATTTTTATGATCTTTGAACCTATGGAGATTTAGACCTCGTATCTCTGCTACTTAAGAGACTGGCAAGATCTGCCCAATAGGTTAAAGTATTTCCTACCTCTCATATGAAACTTGGCCAATGTGCAAGAAGGAATATGAGATTTATGGCTCCACAAGGAGCATACAGAAATTATAATATAGCTCTATAGCCTATAGAGAGCATATGCACCTACAGGGTGCAAGTACTCAACAGAGAGCAGAGGGGTGGAGTGGTTCTGATCTTTGCTCCTTAGCATGGTTGCGTATCCACTTCTGAAAATATTAAATAAAAACTGTTCTGAGAGCAAAGGCTGTAGGACATTACTGTAAACCCTTGCTTACAGCCTGTTCATCCATCTCTTTTCTGTCCCCAGGTGAGTGAACCTCTCACTGCTTTCTAAAAGTTGGCTGGCTACAAAAGGCCAACCAAAGTGTGCACTTCTAAGAAAAAAAAATCAGTAAACTTCTCCCTCCTCAAACAAATCCATAAATAAATAACACCCCCCCCAAACAACAACAACAACAACAACAAATACCCAAACAAACAAACAAAAAAACACACACACAAAAAAAAGGCATGGAATTAATCATTATAGGAAGTGCAAAATTCCAGCTTTCTAAGACCAGATCTGAAAATACTGAAAAAGACAAAGAAATTCTTTCAGCCATAGTTTTCTTTATAATGCAGTGCTCAAAACACTGCCTTTGCCAGAAACTTGAGGAATGAAAGCTAAGTGGATAAAATGTCTCCTGAGTATATGTCAAAGTGTTTCTATCGAACAGATGTCCTCCCTTTTCTATTATAAAGCAAACACACTCTTGCATGACTCAGTTAATGCACAAACATGATAAACCTACTGGAAACAAAATAACTGTGTTTTTCCTTTTGTTATTATATATGCCAGCTAGATGATCATTCTGACTGCAATGCTTTATTAATCAAAGATGATGTGGTTGCCTTTCTCAACATCATTACAATTTAATGTCTGCAGCTGCTGATCACCTAGCACCGTATCTTTGATGTTTTGCACTCTTCCTTCTATTCAAGAATTCATTAGCTGTTTGCTTATGCTATTTCCCCAGGAAAGTTACGCATTAAGTTTTAACATAATAAAAATACTTAAGTGCATACATGAAAAGTTTCTTGCCTTTAAGTGATCTTTCTTTGGTGGATATATTCATTTAAGACATTTTTACATCTACAGAGCGTTGTACACCAGAATTTCTCATATCACAGATCTACACTTATCACTCTGGTAAAAAATCCACATGATATGTACTTCACATTTAACACAACACAGGTACAAGCAGTGATCACTAACAATGTCTTCTCATCTCATTGAACAATTCCAAAACTATCAGAGCTATTATTAAGGCTACAGACCAGAAGTTTTCCTAATGGAGAAATACTCCAATTTCTTTCAGAAGATAAGGTATACTCAAAGGGCAGCTTTCAAAGGCATCTCAGGAATGTGCCCCAGTGCTCCAGGACCAAATACAACTCTTAACTGCAGTGTCTAGTATTCTACCCATACACTCTTCAGTGGAAATTCATATCACTTCCACATCAAATATATCCTAAAACTTCCCCACAAAACCTATCTGAATTTTAAGACCAAAACTAAGGGGTTTTGCTTTTTATTACTTTTTTCTAAATTCATCGGGGGGGAAGATAAGCTTTTGTAAAGCTGCCACATCTAAATAATGATCACTGAAATCCCTTTTACAAAACTGTACTAGCAAAAGTGCTTAGAATATATATATAAATGGTTTAGAACCTGCCTTTTATGCCATATCATCAGTAGTATGGTATTAGCACAGATTGACTGTGTAACACCTGCAGTACGGAAAGAAATAAGAGCAATAATTATCTCCCCAACACAAGCAGGCAGAGCTCCTTTTGCCCAGGCTCAAGAGGCAGGTGTGTTGAGCAATGTACTATTTCAACAAAGCTGCTGTGCAAAGGAGTGGAATTTAAATTCCACCGAATTGTCATTTTATGAAAACAGTTAATGATTATCTAACACTGTTGAAGATGTGATGAAGGTGATTCTACCATTCTACTTTGCTCTGGTCAGATCTCACCTGGAATACT